>WEIV01025888.1:33928-84020 GCA_013390005.1 Calyptomena viridis
GACGGGACGGCTGCTGGAGGGCGGCGGGAAGGAGGAGGGCGGCAAGCGGAGCCCGCCGGGGCTGGGGCTGCTGGCGAAGACCCCCCTGAGCCGCCCGGTGAAGCGGAACCACGCCAGGTACCGCCGCATCCAAACTTTGATCTACGACGCCCTGGAACGACCCCGCGGCTGGGCGCTGCTCTATCACGCCTTCGTGTGAGTACGCGGAGCGCGGAGCGGGGCTCCGAGGGGCGCGTCCGGGGCGGCGGGGGCTGCCCCGGGGGATGCGCTCGGGGCCACCGTTTTGCTTTATCATTCTCGGCGTAAGGCGCTCCAGGGGCTCGCTCCAGCGCCGAGTGTGTGTGGGAGCAAGGGTCTGATACGGAGTGTGCTGCTGAGCGGCTTGCTTTCTTTCTTTTCTGTCGTCGGGTTTTCCCAAAAGAGCAGCTGCTTTAAGTCTGTGTCTCTGTCTTATCCGTACCCCTATGTTTTGCCCTGGAGTGGCATTCTCGAGCCTCTGTGTCTGAGATGCTGGAAAAGGGATGCCAGAAAGACCAAGCTCGGAGCGGTTTTAAGCTCGAAGTGCTTCAGGGGAACGCGGCCAGTTCAGCTCAGCCTAGAGCACCGCGTGCCGTTCAACTCGCTGTTATAAACCCCGAGCGAACCGACTCCTTCAATAGTTGAAAGCGTCAAACGAAAACCATCGGGTTTTGGTCCGATAAACATCACCCTGCAGTGCATGAAACCTGAGCGTTGCAGCGCCGTCAGCCAGAAAGTTACACTGACCACAAGTGAACTGAGAGGAAACAAACTCGTTTTGTGGCCCAAAGGTGACAAGTCAAGTGAATGACCACTGATTTACATACCTAAAAGTTCTGTTCCTTTAGGTTTTCATAAGAAAAATAATTCTGCGTACAGCATAGATTGGAGTTGTCAGAGTCCTATTAAAATAAACGTGGGGTTTAGTGTTGTCAATATGTTTGAAAAGCCGAAGAATTATCAGTGATCACAGCGATACTGTTTTTCTTTGATGCTATAAGGTGCGCAGAGCTCTATGTGACAAAGAATTTAAGCAGTGATTTCTG
This sequence comes from Calyptomena viridis, assembly GCA_013390005.1. Classification (NCBI taxonomy): domain Eukaryota; kingdom Metazoa; phylum Chordata; class Aves; order Passeriformes; family Eurylaimidae; genus Calyptomena; species Calyptomena viridis. The sequence continues at coordinate 34,993 of WEIV01025888.1, forward strand.
AAATGGGTTTATTTGCCAAAGACAAACAGAGGTCTCTTGGCTGCATGGGTTGTAAGCCTGGAGCTGGATTTTGGGAAGTCCTAAGTGTTGGCATAGTCTTTGTACCTGCAAATAAACACCTTGAGTGTAGGGCTGTTATTTTACCCTCAGGCAAATTTTTATTGATGTTGGCAAGGATTTAGACCTGGGCAAGAATTAAAAGGCAACGTTCACTACTGGAGTGCTGCTGTGTACCAGTCACTCATCGCTACTCCCATCTTTTCAGTGTTTATTCATAAAGTACATCTTGGGACACAGGTCCTGTTTTCCAGCTTAATTTCTGTGAAAAGGTGGGTACTGGATGCCGTGACACTTTTTCGGTTCTTTTACTCCTTTCTGCTACAGGAAAACTCATACAGGCAGGGAGGGACAGCACTTGGAGTGTGTTATGCTGAGAAGGCTCTGTGGTCCAGAGCCTGCTGTTCAGTCGTGCTCAGTATTGCATGATGCTGCTTCTTGTTGGGGAAAGCCATGTCTGGGCAGAGGGACACCTATTTCATCCTGCCTTGGTCAATCCACACACACTGCATCAGTGAGGTTTTGGAATGTGGCAGAGCACTGTGAGCAGTCAAATGTGTACTGAGGCTCATGTCTGGATATAATCAGTAGGACAGTGGATGTGTCTGGAGAGGCTCAGGTGAGCTGAGAGATTGATATTTATTTGCAGTGGTATAAGAATTTCTAAGTTACAATGTTTATTTTAGATAGCTCTCTAGATGTGTGGTTGACTTTATGATCCTTATGCAATATGGATCATAGAATGGGAAAAAAATCATGATGTTTGGAAGGTTTGATCCCTCTTAGGAGTGGACCTTACACAGTGTGGTCACCTTCTCTTTGGTGACTACTCAGTCCTGCAAAACTGAAATGTAAATCTGACCTGCTCTCGCAGAAGTCCATAACAGTCTTGTTAAAACCATCAATGCCAAGTTCAACATTAATGAAAATGAAACAAAACATTTTTAGTAGTCTTTATCTTTAAAGCAAGAAGTCTGCTTTAAATACAGAAAGTATCTTTAAATACAGAAGTCTGTCAGTCTAGCAGACACCTAATCCCTTCCCAGGACACCCAGGTGGCTCAGCAGTCCAAGTTGGCCCCATTGGGTTTTTGTTCAGTCTCAGCTCCTTCTAATTTCAGTTGAAGTTATGGGGTCTTACCTCACTGTAGGATCAAACCCTACAAAAGAAATCCGCCGAGAGCGATGGAAGAGTGTGCTGAGATCTTGCTGACAGGCTTCAGAGCTTCTTCCTGCTGCTGGAGAATGATGACCTGCTCGAGAGCAGGAGCAGTGCTGGGGGAAGCAGCATCTCACTTGATATTCAGAGTCTTTTTTCTTGCTTTCAAATGAATTGTGTTTTAACCTTTTTTTTCCTTCTTTAAAGGAATCTCTCTTATATTGGAGGTGCATGCTGCTGTGACACTGTAGTGCCATCCCAGCAGTCTCCCAGCACTTCTTTTCACACTAGAATAGTTTACACTTTTCTTTGGGAAGGCAAGAGAGATTGCCAATCTTTCCATAAAATGTACAAATTTGATCCTGTTTTTTAATTTTCAATAAAAGTCCTGTTTATCTTTTCTTAATGGCTTATTACACTTTGTATCATCTCCTGAGTAACTTTGCAATAAATGACATGCACCCAAAATTGCCAGAAGGATGGTTGCTCTCATGTACAAATAATAATAAGAGAATAAACAGCTGAGAGCCAAAAGGGATTGCGGCATGGGTGGATGTGATGAGTTCCTTATAGATCCAAGTATTCAGAGGTGTTTAATGAAGGGCTGATGCAAAGGACCCCAGTGCTGTGTATATCCCAGCATTTGGGAGGCAGGAGGCTGCTCAGGGAAGAGGGTTCCAACTTTCAGGACATGCCGAGGGTGTTGTTTGTGTGGGGGTCAGAAAGGGGCTTTGCCAAGGTCTTTGCAAAAGCTTTGGATGCCAGAACTTTTAAAAGGGTGGTGCAGATGGGATCTCGTTAAAACACACAGCCATGCACATATGGCTGCAAAAGGGTCATGATCCTCTGTGTATCTCACTGCTATAATGTGCACATAAATAAGGCTTGAACGCTGCCTCTTGTAAACGCTCACTTTAGTTTAGGTGGCGTTAGATCTACTGAAATGATTCAGTCTATTGAAATAGTTCAAGGAGAATGCATGAACGTGATCAGGCCCTACCAAGCCCTAGGGACAAAAATGCGGGAGAGAAAGGGAGAAATTCCCGATGGCAGTTTTCACCATTCAGTTTTCACTGGTAGTGATTTACAGAAAGTGGCATCAGGTATTTTTCTTGTGATTCTTCCTTCCTTGTTCTGCAAATTTGTCCAAGCCTATCCTTGGGGACTTGGTCCCTAAAGAAGCTGACTCTGTTTCCTTCACTATCTGAAGACCTTTATTCTATGGCAGCTCTACTAGACAGTAGATTTATCTGTCACCCATCAAGTTCCCCTTTGCTAGGACAGCAGGGTTGATGGACTACTTGGCAATATGGCAATGTTAGTGGCATAGTTGGTAAGAGAAATTTATTTTTCCTAAGAAGATTTTCACCCCTGTAAGGCTAAAATCCTGCTGAATATTTTCAATAAATAAAATAAATTTCTTTTAACCTTAGCAGTATTTCATTTGGAAATGTCTCTTGGGGATTGCAGGACTACAATCTGCTCTTTTCTGAACTCCTGTCCCTGTAGGTATAAGTGATGTTCCCATGATGAACTGTATTTCCCTTTGTGTTAGGCAGCACAATATATTGTAGGAAACCCCTGTGGTTGTGCTTCGTGAGATGTGTACTTTGGCCAGGGAGACATACTCAAGACCTGTCTGCCTCCACAAACCATCCAAATGCTTTATTTATGCACTGAAGTATTAACAAATAGAATGAAAAATTGAAAACAAGTAAGATTTTGATTTTTCCAGTTTATTTTTAATTGTAAACACTAAATATTTGGTGAATAATGGACAGAGTCCAGAAAGGTACACACAATACAGATTAAGTCTGGAATTGCAATTTGTTGAAAATTTTTAACCTGATTTAAAGAAAAGAGAGGCTGAGGGAGAGGTAGCTAGGAGATATTCTCATTTTCATACTGTCTTCTGAGACAACTGCAGTCTTTCATGGAAAAATAAGACTAAGAAGACGTCTGGGATTAGATTTTTACCTTTGGGAAAGTGTGCAATATTGACTGCACTCTGCTGGCGTAGATCACCACAGTGTGCCTGTTGATGAGAGGGGGAAACCGTGGGGAACATTAGAGAACCGTTCTCTGCCATGTAATCTTCTTTCAGTACTGCTTAATACCTGGAATAAAAAAAGGAGGCAGAGTCATGTGATCCATCAAATCGTCGGTATTTCTGGGAAGCACCAGCAAGCACCTCTTTGATGACTGATTGTAGGTGGGTTGTTTGCAGAACATAGTGTCATGGGACTTAGGGAACAGGTTGAGGGCTTTCCATTATTTTCCTCTTTGCCCTTCAGAAAATGCTCTGTAAGATATGCTCACGCCAAAGCCTATGTAAGACATCTGGGGTGAGATGGAACCAGGTTTGGAATAAAAAGAAGGACAAATATGAGTCCTTCCTTGGCCTGTTTGGCATGGACTTGTATCTAAGTGAGTCCCTGGAGCAGCAGAGCAAGCCTGGTCCATTAGTGAGTGCCCTTTGCTTATGTGTTTGCCAATATGAGTTCTGTTTTAATTATTTATGCTAATTCATCATAATGCATGGATAAATATTCTGCAGTATACTTAGTAAAAAATAATGAAGTCTTAGTCATTGGAGACCTTACCACACACCTTTGCTGTTGCAGCTCGGTCAAGGCTTGTGGAACTGCCCTGGGTTTGTGTGCAGTTTAAGAAGATGCAACTGTACCTCAGCCACTGGGATCAGCTGACATGATTGGCTGTGGCTGCCAAGAGCTGGGCTTTTCTGGGAGGAATGAAAAGGGCAGCAGAGCCTGAGGAAGGCACAGGCTGGGTAGTATAAGTGACTTGCAATCACCAGCCATAGCATTGGAATCCCATCAGCAGCTCACAGGTGCCCAACACTTGTTTAAGCACCCAAACTGCCTCCCAAATTACAGCCCATGCTCTTTGGTGGCAATAAGTGTGTTTTCACCTACAGCCTCATACTGCCATGCTTGGGCATCAGCGCCAACAGCAAGACCCACTCTGGAGTGGGTACCCACAGGGTTGAGTTGGTTTGCCCGTGTGTTCCACGTAGCCATGACTGCTCTAGTAACTTGTGGAGTTTTGATGCTGCTCACACCTGCCCAATGGGCTTGCGGGAACTGCAGGCACATGGTTTCGTGCTGCACAGGTATGTGCCTCAGTGTCCCCCAAATCCCTGAGGATGCAGGTCCCTGAGCACCCTTTTTGGAAGTCCAGTCCAGCTCAGACCACACAATGCAGCTTCGTCTGGTTGGGCATCGAGGTCCACTGTGGCTGGCGATGCACGAGGGAGGGCACAACATGCAAGCAAGCATCAGCACTGCCAGTGTCAGCAAACACTCAGCAGCTGGCCTTTCAGTGTTGTCGCTCAGCCTAGGAATACACCCATCAAAAAGAAGTCATAGTCACTGGTGTAGTGTCTGTAAAATGCAACAGTCCCAAGTGTCATTGATTTGATGAGCAGTGATATATCAAAGCCTCTCCAGCACCAGAAAATTATGTTTTTCTCCTCTTTTGAGAAACGTGGTGTGAGGAGCAGCACCATCTCAGTGCCATTCCAGCAGTTCTGGAGACGCTGTCAGCAGTAAAGCCCAGGACTAGACCTATTGCAGTATCTCTAGCCTGGACTGTGGTTGGACTCTGTTCACAAAAGCCATCTCAGTTTCTTCACATGCCTATGTTTTCTCCTTGCAGCAAACATTAAATCATGATGGGGCCACGGCAGGATCTAGGTACTTCTGGGACAGCTTCTGGATGGAGAGGGCACCTGGGGTTATTTCTTGTTTTAGTCTGAGAGGAAGATTAGGGAAGTGGTACAAAAATGAACAGGGAGAAACTTCCCAAGCCCATTTTGCTCATTTTGCTGTAAAATGTAAAAACACTCAAAACAAATTTGGTGGGAAAAAAATAGTAACTGAAGACTATGCGTATGAACGGCTGGATTAAAACCAAATAAATACATATAGCACTGTGTGCTTAATGTGTACAAGTGAACATGAAGGTACCCCAGCAGTTCCTACTCCCAAAGATCACCTCAGAAGTGACTCACCCTGCTGTTCTTTTTTTTGGGACTCTCTGTCTTCAAATATCACTTGATTAAATCCACTTTATTTATAGGTTACCCAACATACAATCCTGTGCATGTATGTGTAATACAACTCTGAATCTCTTTGATTATCAAAAAGTCCTTTGTATCTTTGAGATGCATGTGCAAGGTCATACAATGGTATGAATATTCAAGGCCAAGGTCTGAACTTGGGTAATTTGGATCTGATTTAACAACTGTAAGAAATTTTCTAATCAAAATCAGTCAAGTGAGTGTTAAGATTGTTGACCTTAGATATAGCCAGGTAGCTGGGTGGCAGGGTACTACCATGATCAGTCTTGCATAGTATAAATAAATGATAATGTTTATTCTTGTATTTAATAGTGCTAGATTCCCTTCTTGTATTTAATAATGCCATACTCTCTTCTTGGGCATGGAACTTTACAGAAGGAGTGGAGCCATGGAGGCATTGCATCTGCTATTGCTTCTGGCAGATACTGTATTAAGTGGGATAACTTAAATATTAATAGCTTTGCAAAGAATGTGGTCCACAAAAGCTGTTAAGTGTATGCTGCCTTCTGTCTCAGGATGGTAGCTGGGAAACAGCATTTTCTGTGGAGAGAGGGACACGCATTGGGATATTTAGGTTCATGGTACCCTACTTTGGAAAAAAGAAACTTTGGGAGAACTTGCATGCTGAAAATCTGTGAATTGCCTTCTCCAGCCTTAAATGAGCAAACTACTTAAAAGTATGTTTAACTTGGAGAAAGTGAAAGGTCCCACTGATGTCAGGAGGAGCCTATCCAAGGTGACACTGAGGCAATGCAAAGCAGAAGAGTGTGACTGAGATTTGGTGGAAGGCAGCACTAGGTGTCATCACCTTCCTCTGCACAATCAACTCAGTGTTCTACTTGGGCCTGGTAAGATCCTTCTAAACTCCAGTTCTCAACAGGATCCATCACAGGTCTTCGTCCCTTCCGTAGCTGAATAGCCACTTCTGGTAGTAGCCATTGGGATACCACCTTGTCCTCCTTAGTGATGCAAACCATGCTAACACTGCTAAATCTCCATCTGGAAAGATGTGAGACCCCAACATGAGAAGCATCCAATCTCCCTTCTCCTACATGCATTAATCTTGCCAAAGTCTTTTTCACTTTTTCTCAGTTGCTGGTGTCTGGTGGTAGAGCAGTACAGGTCCATTGTATGGTGGCAGCAGTGGAGGAAACCTCATCCTCTCTGGGTTGTCTGTTGTCTTTTACTTCCTTTAACTTAATACACTTTACTTTGTTTTATGAATACTCACATCTCATTTGTCCTCCGTTTTCAGAGCTGTGGCTGCGAGCTCCGTGGATGTGTTTTGCATTCCTTTGCCAACCCATGTTGGTTTGTGATTGTTATGTTGACTCTCCAGTGCTGTTTTTTAATCTCAGGTGCTTTTTATATTTACTTTCTTCTGTCCTTGCTAGCATTTTTATCACCTTCTAGATTAGTACCCCTTAATTTTGCTAACATTCAATTTAGTTCTGTTTCTGGATCATTAAGGAAGCACTTAATAAGGGCAGAACTAAGAAACTCCATTCAGCATTTCACCAAATAGCAACTTCCCCCCTTCCTGGTTAGTACAATGTCATTTTTTAGGATACTATTTATATCTCTGAACCCGGTTTTTAATGTCATGTAGTTTCTCCTGGTCATCTGAATTAATACTAAACCAAAGATTTTATGAGATACCTCATCTGTGACAAAACTGCAAATATTTCCTCATTTCTTTTTGTTCAAACCTGAATTTTGGGCTATGCTTATCTGTTTAGTTCTGTGATGTGCATTTAATTGTTATCTTCCTACCTCAGATATTTCATGCTTATGACTTGGTGTGTATCTCATACAACAAAATAATTAATTGGTCCTAGTGCCATCCACCACTAGAGTAGAACTAAAGCAATGCTGAAAGCTTAAATGTCCAAATCCTTCCAGGTCCTAGTTCTTATGTATTTTATAGGACCCATTATATTTGGGTTATATTTAACCATAGGTGAATGACAGAGGTGATAATCCTAAAGCAGAAGACTCTTTACAGGGAATTCTCTACTGACTGTAAATTCAGGGTCTAAAATTTTCTACTTTCAGTGGGGATGGAGAAACAAGTACAGCTGTTGAGGGACTGATAGTGAAATCCCCAAAGCTTCTGGTAGGGAGATGCCCACCAGCTCTCAGCAGTGCAGCATCAGCTCTGCTTATCTTTGCTCCCCTCATGCCTCTCCATGCAGGGCTCAGAGCATTTATGAGGAGGGATTACACCCTGAGGAGGGAATGTCAAGAGAAGCTGATTGAAATTACAGGGGAATTAATTTAGGAAGGTAATTACACAAAGTGGAATTTGCTCTTCTACCTTTGTTAACACTGCTGCTCTTGCGAGATGTGCTGGAAGAATTTCAATGCTCACAGCTGGCTCAGGCTCCCTGATCAAACCTCAGACAGAGATGCACAGGACCTCAGCTCAGGATCAGCCTTGCTCTGCTGGCTGTGGCAGCAGCTTTCCTTATGCGTGGAGTAGTCATTATCTGTATCTGGACTAATTGGCACAGCCATACCAGGGGTGTTTCCAAGCAGTGACACACACTGACCAATAACACAACACTGCTGGATGGCCTGTGCCATGTTTTTGTTCTAAGTACCTGAGCACAGATCAAGTGTTGCCACAGACCTGGGACTACTCCCAGTAGGAATCTAGGTAGGGCATCCTCCTTTGAAGGCAAGTGAGGTCAGTGATATGGACATTGGACATTGGTCATTGGTCATGCCAGCTGGCCTCATGGACAGAGAGATGGCTGAGCATCTTTGGGTTACTAGAATAGACATAATTCTTATATGTGAGATCTTAACAATTTGAGGATATCCTCCTGTGTCTATGCAAAAAGCCACTTTTTTAGGATATAATCTTAGAATAATTTGAGTTGGAAGAGACCTTTAAAGGTCATCTAGTCCAACTTCCCTACCATGGGCAGGGACACCTCCACCTTCAACTCAGAGCCCCATCCAACCTGAATATTTCCAGGGAGGAGGCATCCACCACCTCTCTGGGCAACCTATTATCATCGTATTATCATCATGATATATCGTATATCATATCATCATGGCTAAGCTTTGCCAACGAAGATATGAGAAGAGCTCTACCCACACTTGCTACGAGCGCGCTGGTGGCTAAAGAGGTCAATGTGGGATAGATAAATCCGGGATAAAAAGGCACAGCTAAAAGTCTCCGTGGGTGGTAGTGACGAGGTGCGGTTCTTTCTGTGATGTCTTTTCTCCTCAAGGCTAATTCTATGTGGGTTTTCAAAGGAGACAGCAGTGTTATAGATGGTGTTATAGATGGTCTCCATGTCTCCCGATTTGAGGCCAGAGTGGACCACTGATGGTGGTCAATATGGCCAAGACTGAGGTGCTGTTTCAAGGAGTCCTTGTATCTCCTCTTTGGGGCTCCTCTATTGCGGCAGCCAGTGACGAGTTCACCGTAGAGCACAATCTTAGGGAGACGATCCTCCATCCTGGAAACGTGCCCTGCCCAGTGCAGTTGTGTTCTCAACAGCATGGCCTCAATACTGGTGACCCCTGCCAGGTAACACTAGTCACATAGTCAGTCCGGTGGATGTTTAGGATTGTACGGAGGCAGCACTGATGGAAACATTCGAGAAGTCATAGATGATAACGGTAGATGACCCATGATTCAGACCCATATAAAAGAGTAGACAGTACAATGGCTTTATAAACACTGATCTTTGTACTTTTCTTCAGGTGTTTATTGCACCATACCCTTTTATAAAGCTTCCCGAAAGCTCTGTATGCCTTTGCTAACTTGTTATCTATCTCTTTATCAATCCTATCATCCGAGGAAATGATACTTCCTAGGTTGTTGAAGCATTTTATTACCCTCATGGTAAAATAATTCTTCCATATATCTAACCTAAACCAACACTCGTTTAGATTAAAACCATTACTCTGTGGGATAAGACTCTTCACTTAGACAAAAGCCCAAGAAATCCTACCCCACTGAAATAGCACAGTTTTTACCCTATGTGTGCGTCCAGTAACACATTTTCTATATCTTTTCTCTTTCCTGTTCAGGAGACTTTGCTGTTGCCTTTTCTGTTTCAGGATTCCTTGTACTGCTCAAACTCTCATGGAGGGTCAAAAGCTTCACCCCACATCTTGGTATATTAACAAAAGAATATATTTTTGTTGTACAAATCCAGGAGGAAGAGCCCACTGACTGTTCATTACCAAACTTCTTACTTGTGTAAAACATAGAAGAAAATTCTGCTGGTTGCATTGCTACTGATATTTGGGTATTTCTCCTGATTTTGTCTCACTCATTATTGTAGATGTTGCTTCATTACCTTGTCAGGTCCTGTGTGCAGAGGAGGGGTCTGACAGACAAGCAGGCTCATGACAGTTCCTGCTCTCAGAGTATGGTGCTATCACATAGTACATTGTCAAATACATGCGTTCTTCAGTGTTAAATTACTTAAACAAACTGCATTTCCCTGCTTTTCCTCAGGGCTCAAGCATCAGTCTCTCCATAATCACAAGGGGATCCATCCATCTAGCACATTATCTGAGGAAGCTGTCTGGAATCCTTTTATAGCTGCTGAAGAAAAACAGGAAATGGAACTTTCTGGAGCGCAATTAATCTCATTCTAAAGACAATTCTAAAAGAGGTGAGATTAATCACCTCTTCCAGTGCTCGAAACTTTTCACTGAGTACAAAGGAGACCTCATGTGACTAACTTAAATTTGGATATTTGCACCAAAAACACCTGAGGAATGGGAAACTTTTTGCCTGACCTGAGAGGCAAGGATCAAAGCCACATTAAGACAGCTGAATTTAGATATGTTCACATACGGTTCTGTGTATGCATTAAGTATGTAACTTCTCTTTATAGTCAGTGGAGATCTAGTCAATGCAATCCATGGATTTATGGTGCAATTCAGCCAGCCAGATGTGGAGGTCTGCTTTACATGGAGATAAATTACAGCTTCAGCTCCACTGAGCAACTCTCCATTGTCTATAGCAAGAACGGAAGTGACCTGATCTCTGGTAAATGTCTGCAGTAAAAGCCACAATCAGACAGACAAGTCACACCTCTAAAGGCAAAAGGATTATGACTCTTATTATTACATAGGCTTTTATTAATATTAGGCTTAATTCTAATTCCCTTTCCTCAAGAGTTTTACATATATGGCTGCTTATTATCCTGGGCCATGACAAACCTACGGTCATCCCTGACATTATGCCAAAGAACATAGGATTTCAGTAGCTTTAAGATCTTCATCTAGTTGGGAGCCTTGAGTTTACCTTTCCACTATCCCTTTGTTCTCTGTTTTGTCATGGGCTTTACCTGTCTGAGCCCTCCCATAAATTTGGTCTTGATTTATCATCATAGTTGCAGTTGATCTTGAGGTCACACTCAAATACAGACATAACTACCTCTTGTACTGAGCTTCAGATCTAAGGCTGGGATTGACTCTGTTTTCCCTCCATCTTCCTGTGGCCGTTTGGGATTTACCTGGGAACAGGAATTACTGTGGTGACAGTTGGCCAGCAACAGTCCTGCTTCTTCCCATTCCTGAATTTCTGTCCAGTTGCATTGCTCCTCTTGACTCCATCACTCGAAACTGCCTCCCCAAATCAGTGAACAGACAACACTGATTTCTAGCAGGTATCTTTTAGGGACCAGAAAACACTTGGTGAGTGGCTTAGACATTGTTCTTTGGAAGCCTGTAAGCATGTCAGTCTGAAAGGCCTAGTGTGAATGAGAGTGATTGTGAGTTTCATTCATAGGCTCAGAGTGTTTTTTATGTGCTAGAATTTTCTCTGTAAAGTTGGAGACTTTGCAAGCACTACTCAGTATTTTCAAGGGCATGCTCACTTTCATACACCAGCTGAATCAGGAAACCAGCATAATTAAACCTAATGCTGAAATCATCAGAGAACTGTACAAAATCTGGATGCATACAAATGCCTTGACATAAAGAAATGTTTTTGGGTGGTGGTGTATTCCTTTAACAGCTGCTAGTTTGTTTTTTACTTGTTTTTGCAGAAATAACTGAGCCAGCAACCTCTTTTAGTCATGTCGGTGCAAATGTAAAGTAAATCTATTACAGTCAGAAGAACAATTGGATTTGGCTGCTGCATCACAAGCTTGTTCTGGACCCAATACAAAATCTTTTCATTTTTTAGTGATATTCTGTTAGTACTAGAGCCCAAGATCAAGGTCCTGCTCCTCTGGTGAGGTACATCCCTGCCACAACAGACTTGTCCTCCCAAGTAAGGTAAGACAGCTTGAGGAACAGGATAAATAGGAGGGATGGAGATTTCCTGGAAAAAATAATCGAGCACCACCCTGTCCCAGAGCTGCCAGTATTCACATTGTGGTGTTCACAGCTTGTTTTCTTTGTGTTGGGAGCTGATTTATATAAGCATGAAGGCTTCCCTTCCCTCTCTGCTCCTCAAAGGTGAGAGGATTTTCCCTCCCTCATAAACCCAGTTATTTAGTTAAAAAATCCAGTACAGGTAAGCAAGTGAAGCACTTTCTTTCTGCCCATTTCTCAGTGTAGGTCATGTCTGATGTTGGGGCTGTAGGAGAGGGTTGAGAATTGTGACCATAAAACTTTTTAGTTTGTAAGGTTTTAGAGGTTTCCAGTCTAGTCTGCAGAGCTGGGTTAACTTTATGTGACTATAGCAGCAGAGTTCAGTCTAACTTAAGATCCGTTGACCAAACTGTTGAGAGCAGGTTGATGGAGTTAGCATGACAAGTTGTCTCTTACCCAGACATAACTGTATTTACTTTTTGGTCTTTTTTTTACACTTTTTTTTTACTTACTGGATTTCGACATTGAGTTCACCTATGTCAGGAATAAAATTTTGCCTCTAATTCCCTGAGTAGGGTCTCAACAAGAATTACTTTGTCCATATGGTACAAGATAATTTAGGTGCAGGAATTATCTCTGAATCACCTTGTGTTTCATTGTCATTAGTGTTCCTTTTTTGGTTGTACAGCTCCCTGATGTCGAATATGGCGTTTGGTGGTAAGGTACTTTTGCTGGACCAGCCTGTGACTTTGGATACAGCTCAGAGTTCCTACACAAACAGAATCCTTGTAGGAGAAGCTCGTAGAGTTGTTGTGTGTCAGACCCACGCACTTCTGAATCACAGCTCCTGATCACTCTTTGCTCCAGGGGTGATGGTGGTGTTAGGGAAAGGGTGATTTATTGATGACCTCTGTAGGTAACAGCTTTCTTGTGGTGACTCAGCTGTTCTCTTGATAAAGAGGGAACATGAAGTGGAGGTGGACACCCATCTCTCTTCCCAGAAAGGGTACAGACTGAACTCATATCTATCACTAGTCTTAGTGGCGTAGGAGGAAGTGGTTTAGGAGCACAACATACAGGCTAATCCGTGATCTGCATGTTACATCATACACAGCCTGAGCTGTTGCTCCCAGAGTTATGATGATAATACCTTGTCCTAGTTTGCAGCTCCATTTGCTTCCAGTGTTGATAACCAAGAAATTAAAGATGAGACCTCTTGGCGTGACAATAAATAGATGGCAACTTTCAAAGCGGGGCATAATTATAGGTAGGGCTGAACTCCTGAATCACCACATTCCCCAGCAAATGAGATGAGAAAAAACATTGCTCCCAGAGACCAAAGCGGGGCATAATTACCTCTGAAGCAAGATTCTTCTAGAGGGAAGATTTTCTGTTAGAGACTAATATCTTATAGTTTTCTGGAAACAGTAACTCTAAAGAAAACATCATGAGGATGAGTGAAGAAAAGAGATTTTGAGCAGATGGAAATCTGTCTTCCTTGGCAATGCTTGTTTTCACTTATTCTACCATGAGTTAATTTCCCAGCAACTTGGAAGTAGATAATGTGTTTATAAGCCTTAATCTGAGTTCTCCATCAATGTTTGTTACAGGCTATGAAGACTGGGAGTTTCTGTTATACTAGAGGGCTTTTTAATTGCATAAATGATGATGTAGCACGGTTAGAAGATGATGCAAGATAAATTCAAGCTATACATAAGGTTTAACTGGGGAACAGATACCTGATGGAGGAATTAGTACAAGAAATTACCAATTTTCCACTTGTCATTTTTAAACCAACTTGAAGAATTTTCTAGAAGACAGCTGTAGGCTATAACTTTACTACAAAATATGGGCTAAATCAATAATTCTGCGTATCTTTGACTTGTGATTAAGCAAGACTTCAAGTTATAACTTGGAATATGTTGGCGTTTGGTGGGGTTTTTTTTCCTAATTTAGCAACAGATAAATGAGAAATGAAGTAATTCAGGAAGAAGAAATTTACTTATATCTTAACTGTATTGTTAACATCATAATGTAATGCAACAGAATTAGTAGCAGTTATAGTAATTGGGATTCTTAAGACTAAATATAGTTATGTCTTCCTTGTAAATGTCTAAATGTGTCATTTCAATCTCCTCAGATGCTGGTATAAACCACTGCTACAGGAGCACTGCCGATGTTCAACTCATCCTGAAGTAAATGACAACAGTGATAAATCACATCCTGATTACCAGTGATGATAGCAAATAAATAGATATTCCTTGATTGCAATGGGAGTTTCAACACATGACTTAGATGTAGACACCTACATTACAAACACTAACTTTAAGTGAGATGAATCTTATCCCAATCATGTTGTCGAAGACCTTGTGGGGATAGTAACTTTACAAAGTAGTCTGGACAAGAGGATAGAACAGAGCCATCGTTTTTGGCCTTAAGATGACTACCCCAAATACTAAAATCCCATACAGTCTAAAGTCTGGAACACTTTTCTCAAAGCATGAAAATACATGAACCAAGATCACCAAATTTCCGTGGTGCTGAATTCTGATTCAGTCTTGTACCTAAATCTTCTTGTGGTGCCTCTTAGTCTCATCTTGTGGTGGTCTCTGCTGATGTTCTGCAGGCTCCACATGCACGCAGAAGGTGAAGCCAGTCTAACACAGCTTTGCAGGACAGGGGTCAGAAATTGTTGCCTGTCTCTCTGGTCAATGTAGTTCCTACACTGATAGCCAAATAATAATTGCCAGAATGTGTTATTTTGGTATTGGTTTTGTCTTTGTTGTTGTTGTTTTTCCTGGAAAGGGCCTCGAGTCTATGGTATCCTGTTCAGAAGACTAATACCTAGCTGTATCTCTTGAGTTATTTTTAAAAAGCAATTGCAATATGGTCATTCTTTCAGCTGTCAGCTCTGTTGAAGAGTGGGATGTAATTTTTAGGTGTCCATGCAGTCTCTTTGTCACTGATCCTGCAAAGAGAACAGATGGACCTGTCTGATGTCTGCCTTGTCCAGAGGGAAAAAAGAATGGTTTTCAGCCCACTTGGTTAAAAAAAAAAAGAAGCAAACTAAAAATGGCAGAGGAAAAATAAGAAATAAAGCCCATGTTTTTTAGAATGAGGTAAGAGCAATGGTGCAAGGAAGAAGTCAGCAGCTGTGAACACAGTTCCAGTCACAATGACTGTGTTCACACAACTCCAGTCGCAAAACAGCAGCTGAGCTGGACAAAAAGGCAAGGGAGGTGTTGAAAATAAACTTGCAAAAAGGAGAAGAAAAAGATGTAACTTCATTGCGAGAGGTAAAACAGAAGGAGGAGGGCAATTAAGATTACTGTTGTGGGTGGACATGTTAGAAGCTACTTAATGAAGGTGCTGCTTGTATAGAGGAAACAACTCAATTGCCCTCCTGATGCTTTGGTGCCTGTATCACACAAGTTGCCTATTTTCCTGTAATTGCAATGTGTCTTCAGTGTGAAACCTGATGTTGCTGTTGGTCTGCAGGGAAATCCCGTGTGCTACTGACCTGGTCAGTAGTGAACTGTTTTGGCCAGGTCCTGTTGGAAAACAGCTGTTTGTTGCTTGATCTATTCCTGCTTTGCTGAGATCCAGGAGACTGATTTCTGAGGTGTATCCATTGTGTTTGTATATGTCTTGGTTGTCATCCTCACTTGGCACCACAGAGCCATGAGGTACATGCTAACACCCAAATATAAGGAGAGTTAAATTTTTTCAGTCCAGTGCAGAGCATAGCCCTCAGAACTGAAATCCCAGGACAGTGTGCTTTGTGGTAATTTGGGGCTGACTCTGGAACAGTGAACCTCCCTCTCTCCCCTACACACTCATGGTTTAGCTGCAAAACCTGAAGAAAGTCTAAAGAATAAACAGAGACACCAAAGAAGCAGCATATTCCAGGCATATTAAATGTAAAAGAAAAGAGGAATAGCTTAGAATCGTGGAGTTATTAAGATTGGAAAAGACCTTCAAGATCATCAAGTCCAACCTTGGATCAAATACCACCATGTTCACTAAACCACATCGTGATGTGCCATATCTGCTTGTTTTTTGAACATTTTTAGGGATGGTGACTCCACCACTTCATTTTCAAACCTAAACTTCATTCTCAAACCTAAGACTTCGCAGCACTGGGAAAGGGTTGTAAATGTGGTTATGATTTTAGCTGTTCTCTCTCTTCTTGTGGGCTGACAGCACGCCAGTAAGTTTCAGTAAGTTTCTTTACTTCTGTGACTTATATAATGCCTTCCCCTACAACATGGTGTCAAGGTGCAAGACCTTTTGTAATTTTCTGTTTATGGTTTTGTATCACTTACAGGACATTCCCTGCAGGTTGGTGGTTTGTCGAGGGTTATTTTAAGATTAGGCAGAGGAAAGCCTCTGGCTTCCTTCTGAGTCAGCAAATCTAGCATAAAATCAGGGTTTTAGCTGGAGATTAATCTTCGTGTCATGGCACCCTTTTTAAGCCTCCGAATCATTTTTAGTGGAGATAAGGACAGTTTTAGTAGTGTGCAGTCATGTGATAAGCCAAAGTGAATGGGAGGTGAATGTAATGGCAAAGGTTATGTCTGACTTACCTGTGAATGGGTGTTTGAAATAGCATAGTACCACACAGTCACTGCGAGTCCTATTCCTATTTGGATGTACTAAGTGCTTTTTTACTAACCCAGAAATTATTTATAATGTATTTATAATGTCCCACCTTCAGGTACAAGAAGAGTTGAAAGTCCTTTGGGCTGTGCATCCTTGTACCTCCCAGAGTATCCAAACTCCTTCCAGCACTTTTAAGGTCCCATTACATTGCTTCCATAAAACCTCCAGCCTTTCCTGAGAAGCTGACGAGACACAGACAAACCTGACCTCCTGGGTGAAATGCAGTCCACCCTGCCCAGCTGTGTCCCTTGTGCAGTGCACTGCCCATGCAGAGCAAAGAGGATCCTTGCCCCAGGCTGGGTCCAAGTTTATACACAACAAGACACAGAAATGACTGTAGTTACCAGCTGGGGAAGGTATAATTCAACAAGAAACCAGTTATGATTACTGTAATAATCAGTAGTCTCAGTGCTCCAGTATTATTAGTGTTTTGTGTGTGTGGCACAGAGAAAAGCCTTCTGCAAGGGAAGACTGGAAGGAACATAGGGCTGGATTCGCTGTTTCTCACAGACTTCTCTTTCTTGCTTAGGGGACAGAGAGTGAAAAGGAGAATGTGAAAAAAGTGTAAGTAGGAGAATATGGTGGAAAAGAGAGTGATGTCACTCCAGAACCAGGAAGGTTCAATATTAGTAAATGTGCTTTGAGAACTGAGGATTCAGTCCATGGTTGTTCTGGGAAGACATTGGGAAATAAAGGTTGGAGGGACTGTTCCCTCTAACTGGCCTAGAAATGATATTCAAAAGCCATTCCTAAAGCTGGTATCTTTGCTTATGCCACAGATTAAATGACTAGAAAGTCCAATGCAAAGAGCATCCTTGCTTTCTCTCTGTTCCTGAGAGGGTGGACTCCAAGCCCAGGTGGGGCTCAGTGGGAGTGCAAGGTGTGGACAAATCATACTATTTTCACTCCCAGGATGAGAAGACAAACCAATGAAAGGCTATCATGTTTCAGGGCTGCTAATTCAGCTGCTTTTATAGCAATTCATGTCACCAGGGATGAAGGAGCTTCCGACTTTGGGACTTGGGGACCGTTCTGCTCATAGTGCTAGGAAAGAGGAGTAAAAATGTTATGACATTAATTCAAGAACATATATTGTTTCCTGACTAGTGTCTCACACATGGTTATGCTACTGGCTGTACTCCTGTGCAGCTGGCTACTCATACAGAGCCTGTGATGGGGTGGAATATTTATGTCTAATACACCCGTTTGCTGGGGCCAGTTTGGTTTGTGTTTCTGACCTGTCTGGAGGTCCCATCTATCTTCACCCTCAAACCAGGCTTCTCAGCCACATCTCACTCAGGTTCATAATTCATATACAAGTAGATTAGGTAAATTTGTTTAATTCCCTTAATCAGAACTCTGCAGTTCCCCCTCGTTTTCCCGGGTCTACTGACACTGGGAGACTGGAGAGTTTAAGAAATGCAGGCTATGTGCATCCTCTGGTCCCACATGTGGTCTGTCTCATCTGTGCCCTTCCTGCACTGCAGTGGCTCATCTTTGATGGAAATGCAGAGGATTTAGGGAGGTGATCAAGAATAGAGAATTGTGTAACACTGGGGTTTTCTTCCTTTTCTGGGACACTGTGAGCTGTTGAACAATAGCATTTCATGGCAGCTGCTGCTGCATTTCGGAGATATATGGGCTAAATCTTATGCCAAAATCTCAAGGTGGGTTGTGATACTTCTGCTAGTAAGTGCTCAACTCATGCATGTTGTTTATGTTGTTGATTTACGAAGACAGGTTGCAGTTGGGTCACTCTGGAAACCAAAGCCTGTCTTGGGCAACTCTGGAAAGCAAAGCCTGTTTTCGTGTGCTGGGTCCCATATGTGGTGCTGCTGCAAGCAGGGAACGGAGGCAGAATTGACACAGGTACTGGGGCTGCTGGCCTGTCCAGCTCTTGTAGGCAGCAATCTGCATCTTTCCAACAAGCTGGTCTGGTTACAAGGTGTCTGGTTTAACTGGGGAGGAAGGTGACAGTGAGGAGAGATGGGCGAGAAGGGGAAAGAGAAAGCAGATTTTGTCACTCAGTGGTTGAAACTTGTTACAGTGGAATGACACTGATACCTGCAATTTGGGGGGCAATGACTGAACCTTGCTAATTTTTCAGTAATTAGGGAACGGGGAGGAAGAAAGGAAAATGGAAGGCCAGTTCATGGGAATTAGGACTTTAAGTAAAATGTTTTTGTTGCAGCAGCAGCAAAAATCTAGTTACGGTTTGAGATCTCACTGCAAATGCACATAACAAACTGGCCTTTGCCAAAAGACCTTAAAATTTCAGTGTAATAGGGGAATTTACAGGTGAATCCGGAGGAAGAGGAGTGAAACAAGACACATTGGCAATACTCCCAGTTTGCCCTCAGTATAAACTGCTAATGTTGTGTATACCACAGGAATAGATTATTTGAAGAGAGGCTGTTAGAAAGATCAGCGAGGCAGCATCATGCATCTTTGCCTCTTCCAGCTTATGCCAGAGCAAGTAATACCTTTGAGGTGAGTGCAATAAACATCTGATGCATGATCAATAAGAGCTGGCACAGATCTGGGAGAAACTGCTATTCCCAGCAAGAGGCAAGGGAGGAACAATGACTCAGGGGTACATTCCTCTGTCAAGATGGTCTTGTAGTGTTTGGGCTGTGCCTGGCATCAGTGCTGAAGCCCAGGCCTTAGTGGTAAAGGTCTCCTAAGATGGGTGTGCTGTGCTGTGGAAAATATGGTTGGTGCTCCTAGTGGAGCACCTCTGCACCTCAGTGTCAGCTGTGAAATAGCAGAAAGTAGATCCTGGATGAATCTTGCAGGGTCCGAAGAGCTTGCTTTAATAGTGAACAAATGAGCACTTTCTACTGGAACGTGGTGGAAAAAAACCCATGAGCCCAAGTGCCTCTCTCAATTCAGCTGCAGAAGGATTTTCCAGAAGGTTCCTTGGCTAGTCTGTTAATGCATTGGGGGTTATCCCTGACGACATGAACAGAAAGAAAAATGAGTGAGCAGCTCTAAATAGCATGCTGGAGATGCTCAGAGAAACAGTGTCATTTCCATGTATCATAAACTGAGCTGGAAGTTGGCTGAATATGCTGATGAAGATGAAGCAAACTAAGAGATAAACTGGCTGCAGAGAGGCGTGTAGTGTATAAATGCCAAAAATATGTTTCTGGCAAAGCCATAAGACATTCTGCCTATCTCCATCATCCAGTTTTATGTTCTTTGGCTCTGTAGCCTGACTGTTCCAGGGAAGAGCAGAGGTGGGAAATCAGAATTATAAGTGTGCAACTTATTTTAGAAATGCTGATACGGTACACCACTGCTCACTAGTTTATTTAAATCTCTGGCTAGAAAATTGCTTGTTGTGGAGGAATGAGCTTATTCTGGAGACAACAGTTGAAAAACATTAAAAGTGAGCTGCATAAAATGTCTTTCTGATTTCCATAATTTCTTGTAGTAGTCAGCTATTAAAAAAAACCAAACAACTCCCTTCAAAAAAGCCTAAAATATTTCTAGGGTACAGAAAGCTTTTGTGCCACACTTCTGACTTGGTAAACTGAAGAGGTACCAGGAGAAGTTGCTCAGTGTGTCTACAGCTTTAACTTGGAAGTGTAACCATTTTAAATGTCACCGCTGATTTCACAAATGACTCTATTGATATTGAACAATGTGGCTGGATAACACATGTATTATAAACAAGAAAAGTCTGGGGTTTTTTCCTCCATTTTTATGTGTTAAGGGAGTGTCATCAAAGCAACCATTGTCATCCTCTACTGAACACAATGTAGGCAGAAGTTTCCAGGATTATAGTACAATGCTGATATCTTAACTTAGATAGTAACTATCAAACTTATTTCCTAGTGTGTGATGTATTTGTACAGGCACTGTCACTGATAGAAACAGGGACACTCGTGTAAACTGCAAGGCACAGACTCAGCCCCTCACATCTCAATTTGGAAACACTTCTTGTCATCTTCCCTTATCTGGCAGGGGCGGGAGATACGATGGCTGAGCAAAGCAGGGACCTGGTCCCTCTGAGCTGTGCCACGTCCTTGGAGCCCCTCACTGTGACTCCTGTGTCTGCAACCCCACCTGCCCACCATGGGCCTCTGGTGAACACAGGGAAGTGCTTCCTTACAAGCCTCCTCTGTGTGACAGGATAGTGAATTTAATGGCTTTGTTGCCCTGGCATGAAGAGCTGAAATGGGTGGTTTTGTGGATGATGAGGCTTTGCTAGCTGTTTCCACTTTAGGTGATGTAAGTCAACAGTGCAAAGAATATTTTACCCAGAATTTTTATTTTCTGCTTAAAGATGTCAGTGCTTTTTCAAACATAGCAAATTGATTTTTTCTGGATACAGTGATTTTTTGGAGATGAGATATTTTGTTGGGGAGGGGGAAACTTTCCCTGTTGTTTTAGACAGCACAAATCCTTTGATATATGAGGACCTAAATTCAGTGTAAGGGAGAATATTGTTAGCAAAAGATATTCTGAATTTGCTGGACTACCTAGGGAACAGTAGTAAGTAAAAAATGTGGTTACCAGAGAGGGAGGGGAGAGCCTGTAATGGAGCACACATTTTTCACTATTGTAAGCTGAGTGATAACCAGGCAGGTAGAGGCTTGAAACAATCAACTGTAATTGGTCTGTTGGGATTTTAATAAAACCTTTGAAGCAATAAAAATGCTTTTATGAAAAACAGGTCTGGGTGTCTTTCCTAAGGAGGTCTTTACTGTAACTGCTGGTTTAAATGTTAATTATGGTTTGTGAAGTATCTCTTATCAGCAAGTGATAAGCAGCAGAGAGGAGATCTGGTGTAGTCAGCCCTGTGCCTGTGGGATCATGTCCCTTTGGAGCACATGGTTCCACTATGGCTTCTCCTTGTCCATGCCCATGCCAACGTTCTTCTCAGAATTTGGACAGCTCAGGGGAGATTAGAGAACCCCTCCTGCAGACTCCTTGGGGTATCTATAGAGTGGATCTGTGGAAATGCTGTGTCATGTGAGTGAGGACTAATTATAGCCAGGGAAGCTGAAAA
Source organism: Calyptomena viridis (assembly GCA_013390005.1). Lineage (NCBI taxonomy): Eukaryota > Metazoa > Chordata > Aves > Passeriformes > Eurylaimidae > Calyptomena > Calyptomena viridis. The sequence continues at coordinate 56,286 of WEIV01025888.1, forward strand.
GGCAGGTATTGAAAATAAGCAGATTATATAAAGATCAGTCAAATATTCCAGTTTTCCTTCAGGTTATGAAACAGCCTTTGTTAAAATAGAAAAGCACAATCTTTAAGATATATCTGTATTTTTTTTTTCCTATTTTCTGTATCTTAGTGTTTGAAGAAAACACAGGGATTCTTCTACAAAAATAAGTTTCAAAAACTGTTGTTGCTAGCACCTGTTTAGGAGCTCAAAGTTGCAAAACCATTTTCAAAGAAATCTTGCTTTTGAATCTGCTCTTAATTAGGAAAAAACTCAACAAAAACCCCTTTAGACTTATATTGTCTCTATTTTAACACCATTAGGCAAAAACACTTAAAAAAATTAAACACGTTTGTTTATTGAATTTTGAATTACAGATGGCCTGGCTATCTCTTAAAATATACCTGTTAGTTGTGCTGACTTCCAGTTTGAGGGCAGACCCCAAGATATTTGCAGAGTTTCTTGCAGTCCTAAACACAAGAGGTCTTTTGTGATAATTATAACAGCTTTTTACATATATGTTAATCTTCTTTATTTATTCCTTTTGCCTTTGAAAGGTTTATATTACAAAGCAGTCACAGAGATGTATGTATATGTATAAGCTTTCCAAGATGCAAACTGAGAAATGAATACTTCCAGCTCTCACAAATTTGCTTTTTAAAAAAAACTTTGATAAAACAGAAATCATAATCTTCTCATTTCTCCTGGGGACTCAGTTCTGATTTTGCCTGTGAAAGGGTGCTGCTATTGTATCTTTCCAGAAGAGAAAAAATGCAATTTTTTGAAATGTAACACATTCATAGTCTAAAACAAAACTGGTGTGGGTGAGATTAGGAGGGCAAAAGGAGAAATAGCTGATACAGTAAAGTAGAAAAAGTGACAAGTCTGTTCAATGGATATTGTGTGAGACAATATCTCGTTTACTTACGTGTTATTACAGATGCACCTGGTAAATGGGGACTGCATCGGGCTGTGCATTGTACAGCCATGGGGTAAAACTGGTTCTTCCCTCGTGTGCTCAGGCATCTCTGCCTGGATATCAGGAGAGGCTTTACAGCTCTCAGGCTACCTTGGCAAGCTAATGACAAAAGTATTGGTATGATGGTGATTTTGTTTCTCTGAAAAGAAGAAAGCATCAATAGAAGAATCCAGGACAGGAAGGAAATCTTTGCAGGGACTGAGTTCTGTTCTCTTCTGTCCGAGGCAGGAACACAGTGTGGTCTTTTCCTTAAGTGAATAAAGTCTTTGTGAAAGCTAATTAGAGTCTGTCCATGCTGGGCTCAGAACAGGACTGGAATGCACTACTTGACTGGCACTAGTTCTGAATTATGAGCTCAGGTATCAGTAGCAGCTGGGAATGGAGCTCCACAGGGGCCGTGAAGGAGGCTGAGGAGGAAGCAAAAAGGCTAGAATACTCAGCAAATTAACCCAGAGAGGTCCATGCTTCTGTAGCCAGGCAGTTCCCAAAATTGAATAGTGCACAGAGAGCCTTGGCACATCTGCACATCACTGCTGGTTACATGGATCCTGCTGGTTTGCTCCCACGGCTGCTATTTGAAGACTGTTCAAGGCTTTTGCTATTTTAGTGGCTCAAACCCTTTCAATTCCATATCTATATTTATGCACAGCCTGTGTATATTCATTTCTGTCTTTTGCCAATGCTGGTTCTCAGTTCAAACAGCTCTTCTGCTTCCCCCATTCCTCACTTTCTCAGCATAATTAAAGGGAACAGTCATCTTCAATCTTAACAGCATACTGAAAAGATCACATTTGTGGATCTAAGAGGAAGAATACCCTAAAAACAACCTTGTGTTCCCTTTTTGCAGTCTCTTCACAATTTTCGCCACCTTATTTTATGATATATGAACCAAAAGTTAACTCAGACAGACTCTTAGTGTCTTGTGATTTATTAACATCATTGTTTTTAAGTCCTGAATCAAGACCAGGCTTCTGATTTTCCTAGGAACAAGGACTGTCCTTCCACCTTCCCCATTTAGGATTACAACAAATGAGAGACACAACAGAAACACAGAGCACCAGAGACCCTGTTAGTGGATGTGCTTACTCATCTTAAGTATTTCTTGAATAGTTAGATTTAAACTTGGGTTCTTTTTGTACGCTTATGATTTATTATAGGAAAAATAATATTGGCAAGAAGACTGCCTAAAAATACACAGATTGCCTTTTTTTTTTTTACTTTGTATCTTAGAATATTGGAAATGTCAAAGCTAATCTTTGCTGCTCAGGAGGAGGCTCTGGCATGTGTTGGAGTCCAGTTGCTGGAAACTCCTGAGACCTCAGTCCAGCTGTTACCTGAGTGCTGGGAAGCAGAGCCAATGGCTCTAAGAGTCCCTCGGTGCCCAGTGCCTCACTGGCACCTCATCTGCATCTGCAGCAAAGCCCATAGGTCTTGGCTCAGCTCCTTTACAAAAACAGGTTACAACGTTCATCCCTTGAAGCAGTGTCAGTGAATTTGCCTCTCTGATTAGAAGTTCCTTGTGAGCTCTTTTTGAATTTCCATAATTTCCCTTATGATTTTCTCCAAACTGTTTAAAGATGCTCCGGGTATAATTCTGGTGATGTTTTGCTCTTTGCTTAATCAATTTCTTTTAACATTTCCTCTTTAGATATTAGAAAAGATTAGTATTTCCTCTAAGTGAGAAATTTAGTGGGTCAAATTAACTATTTTATTTTATTTTATTTTATTTTATTAACTTCATATCTGAAGGATTTAATGCATTGTATTTTTCAGTGAAGCTAAGCCCAGATTTTAGGAAGGGATCAGTCAAACAGATTGTCTTTGTACAGATGTCAGATTTATAGTCTTCCTTTACCATAAACTGCAGAATTAATCACAGACATGGACTGTGGCTGAGGTATGACTGAGATTCATGGTCAGAGCAATCCAGGTTGTAACTGTGCTGCTCTGTCAGTAGAGACAAAGTCGCTGTGTTTGTGACAAGGCTGGGCACTGATTTTGTGGCATTGATTTCAGACGATGGAAATGCATTAATGACAGCCTCCTCCATGATTCCTTGTTCTTGTCACAAGGTAGTTGCAGAGGTGGGGAAAATGCATAAATTATTTTGCAGGAATGCTGAAGACTCCCATCAAAGATTTAACAAGAGGAGTGAGACAGGTGATGGGAGCAATGCACAAAGAGGAAGCATCTGATGCTGCTTTGTGCAGCTTTTGTTTTTAAGGCTGTGCAGATAAATGATGACAAGGAGATCACATAAAAATGGCTGTGATTGACTGGCCTCTTTGTATTAAGTTTGGGGCCAATGATTTAGTGGAGAAGGTGGAGGAAGAAACCCCAAGTAACTAAAAGGCATTCAGGATATTTTAATCCTATTTTTTTTAATAGCTTCTAAAATTTCATTAGAATCCAGTGGATGATTATCCTGTGTTATTAACGAGCTTCACTATATGTCGTGTGGAGTTTGGAAACATTAAAAACCCACTATAGTGATGTAGGGCTGGGAAAAGCGTATGAAAAGTAACCTTTTCTCTCCTCCAGAGTCTGGTTTTATTAAACAAGCTTGCAGGGTAATTTTTCTACCTTGTAAGGAAAAAGGGAGGACTTTGGGAAGAAGACTGTGAAACTTCTGAGTGTTTCACTTTTTAAAGCAATTCCTTGAACTCCTCCTATTCTTTTCATGTTCTTATGAACACCAGTAGTAGGTATATTCAAGAGGATACAAAGAGTCTCTCTTATATGCAGTATAACCTCAAAATGTAAGATCAGGTGGGATCTTAGCTGGTCATCTTGTTCACTGCTAAACCAGAAACCAAAGCACATCGTCACATCTGTGTCATCTGTGAAAGGTATTTGTCCAATCTCTTCATAAAAATCAGAAATCGTGTTGAGAGAATAATGCCTTAGACCATCTACCTCCATTTTATTGCCTTTCCTGATGGATAGTTTTCCTCCAGGTCTATGTGGAACCCATTTCTTCCCACGTTTGTGTCTCTGTTCACTTTTTTTTGATATCCCTCTTATAAATCACACATTCCCCACTCCTTCTAATTACTGCAGCAAGAATCCATGAAAAAGTTGCATCTGAATCACCATATCTGGCTTCAAGGTTGATTTTACAGCTGTAGTAGATGATGTATTTTGTAGCAGTGACTCGTTCTCTTTATTTTCTACCTACTGATCTGTGCATCACTGCAGACTTTCCTGGTAAAAGCAGTCTGTTGGTGACCATAGTGCTAGACCAAGGACCAGTTCTTGGGGACAGCTTCTATAAAATATCTTTCATTGATATCTAATATCTCTCAGTGACATGTAAGTTCTGTCATTAAACCAGTTGTAGCCCATCTGCTGTATGTTACTGAAAGATATTAAAGTCAAAATGCTGCAGGGTGCTAATTCACATGTTTTTAAATACAAGGACTATAATTAGTTGATCAATTGTTCTTTAATCCAAAAAAAGGGATAGTTTGAAAAAGCCACTTGCTGTGAGATTGTGCAAAAGGTTTTAATTAAATTTTTTCCTCAAATTTTTGTTGGTACAGTCTAGAATTCAGCATTCTATTATTTATGCAGGATCAGCATCAGCCTGGTTGGTTTGTAATTCTCTTGTTTCCTCCTTTTATACTTTTCAGTATTCAAATGTTGTTGATAGTCCTGCAGTCATTTTAAATTTTCTTTGTTTCCCAAGCTTTGTTGAAATTAACTTTATGGAGAGTTCCTTGTCCCTTAAAGGCTCTTGGTGCAAGATAGGTGTCTGTTGTTTTTAAAAAATGTTTAATTTTAGCAAATGCTACCTCGCATCCCCTTTTCATCACAGATGGCAATCTTTCTGTTCCACCCTCAGTATAAAATTCCTGCTCAGTTTGATATACAGACAAAAATATCTATCCTTTGAAAATTTCTACTTTTTCTACTTGCCTAAGAACAGTTTTTCTGTGTGCCTGTAGCAATAACTCAGAGTGAAAAAATGCTATAATCATTTCTATCTGTATTGGTCATTTCATGTTCCCTTCATTTCCTTACTATCAGTCAAGCGTTTTGCAAATTATAATTACCATTTCCTTTCTGAATCTACAAATTTATAAAAATTTATGTCTTGCTGTCATTTCCATATCCCCTTTCAATATTTAAGAAAGTTGGCTTTTTTTGGTTTGTTGTTGTTGTTTTTGTTTAGTTTTGTTTTTTCCTAACAGCATTACCATGACTGGGCATTTCTGGCTTTTGGAGCCTCCAATAGGAAATTTGAGAACAATTCCCACTACATTCTTCTATTAGGGTATCTTCCGTTAAATTTCTGTCTCTGTTAGTGATGCTGACAATCTCACTAGTTTGGTCAAAATAAGCCCTTTCAAAAATTCTTGTGCTGCTCGTCACTGGGTTGTTCTGTTTGCATACAATAAAGGTAAACAGATCATCATCATAATCTTCAGTACCTAAGCAACCACTCATGTTTAGGTCATCAATTGATTTTTTGTTGTCTGTCAAAATGAGGCTTAGTGTTGAGTTACACTATGTGAGGTAGATTTCCTCTTCCAAGAAATTACCTGTTATTTTTAGAACATCTGGGGAAGTTTAATTGCTGATTGTACTCTCTCAAAAAGGAGATCTCAAGTGAGGTCACCTAGAAAGAATATGAAGCCTGTGGATCAGGTCACTTAATTTTCCAGTGAGATTTAGAAACCCATAACAGGTAATATCCAATTCTCTTGAATCACTGGAGTTATGATCCAGAGTGTCTTGTTTGTTGTCACTGAGAAAAATGATGGCAGATTTAGGAAAGTTTACTTCTACTCTGTTATCATGCTCCAGCTGGGAAATATCAGAGCACTGAAACCAAAGGCTGTGAGTGCCTCTGGCTTCAGTGGAGTAACTCCATCCATGCCCCTGAGTGAGGCTCAGCAGGCTGAAAAACTTTACCTCAGGTTTCAAAAGATTTTGGGTGCCCACTTCTCATGGCAGCACGTGGCTCTTCAGCTGCTTTTCAGGAAAGGAGCCTGGAAAATCCTGAGAAGATGAACCCCATAAGCCTCCAATCTCAAAGTCTTTTCAGCCTCCAGAACATCAAACACCTCTTTCAAGCAGCACAGGAGTATTGTGGTGGTGCTCGTTTTCTTTGCAGAGTGTTCCTGCAGTAGCAAATTAGAGCTACTGCAGGCACTGGAGGGCCTGCTGAGCTATTTCACTCTTGGTAGCCTGGGTGACTCTTCACATTTGATGTAATTTCTTGTATGTTGGATAAATATTCACCTGGGATTGATTTTGAAGATGATACACTTTGCGAGGCAACAGAAAACCACCAAAGCATGAACACGAGGCCTGAATTCCAAAGATAAAAGCTGGCACATGACGTGTGATAAAGCTCCAGAGCTGTTTTCTGATACATCTTGAGACTTTGTTTGAGGAAAGCAGGAAAGATGGAGCTCCAGACTTGGTTTCCTGTTGACAGCAACAGGAGCATCTGCCAGAAGAGAGACACCTCAAAGGAACAACTCATCATGTGCATGGGATGCTGGGCTGGATTACGCTGTTGAAGCATCAGCCTCTCTGCTGACCACCAAGGCCCACCAGCTGCTTTGTGCAACCCCTCTGCTTTTGTGGGCTCTGTCTTAGTGAGTTGGCTGAGGCATCCTGACCTGCAGGTCATAAGACATGTCCAGGGTCACACAGAAATTCACTGCAGAGTTGTTAGTTACACCTGTGTCTCTTGGTCCACGTTGGCACAATATAGCCTTGAAGTCTGTCTTGTACATCTGTAGAAGGCAAGTGTCTGTGGTACATGGCTCATAAAACCGTATTTGTATTAGTACTTATTCTTGAATATGCCACTCTGTCTTATCCTTGGCACACCAAGGGTGGAAAAATGGTTCTTCTCCTGAAACTCCAACTGAATATTTAAACACATAATTTTTAGTAGATGCTAATTAATGTTATGGATAAGGGATTCTGGGGGATTTGGGGAGGAGAATGACTTTAAATAAGTAAATTATTTCATTTAGAAGTACATTTACTATACATAAAAATGGATAGCTTTCTTATGGTGCTTTGCAACTTCAAAGTACTTTGCAACTATTAATTAATTAACATGCATGCTCTTTTGGAGGTAGGAAACTAATTATTAACAGCCCAGTCTTTCACACAGGGAACTGAATGATAAACATTCATGTTATTTAAACAATTTAGCCATTGTATTGCATGCTTAATTTGTCTTTGCAAGTACTACTTCTCTATACATAATGTGGATTAATGCATATGCAAATGAATAACTTAAACAGCTGCATTCATACAACACATGATGATCATCATGCATAATGACGTCCCCAGTGCCTTATATCTTAGGACTCCCTTAAAATGATAATGAGTCATCTTTCCTTGTGTTCCCTGAAAGTCATTTGAGATTCATTTGTCACCAAATGGGAGAGGAAAGATGACATGGGCCAAGAGTTGTCTGGGAAGGAGGTCCCTGATGTAGCAGGTTCTGGACTGAATCCTGTAACACGGTGGGAAAACAAGCCTTAGACTGTTTGAAGCTAGTGCTGCACGTAGCTGTATATACTCTTGTGCCCAAACCCACCCCCAGCTCGGTCACAACTAAGAAGGGAGAAAGACCTGAAAAATTCAGCCTCATTTTATTGATGACAGAGCAGGGACACAGTGGCTCAGTCAACATGCTGTGCCTAAGCTCCTGTCACCTGCACCTTGTGCTGCTGTTTCTATAGGCAGCCTAAGCTAACCCTTATGTTAACCCATGTCCAAATCCTAGCAACCCTATGGCAGACAAATTTCAGGGTATTTAAGGAGCCTTTGTCTCTGCCAAAAATAGTCAGAGGGCAATGCTGGAAAGATGGATGACACACATGATGCTGGAACACGAGCTGATCACCAGGCTTGTGCCTCAGCCAGGAAATTGTGCTTCTGTGGATCATTTGAGGAAGGTGAGCTTAATCCTCCAGGAATACCAGGTGATCTTGCAGGAGTATGTATGAAGTGTGAACAGACAGCAAATCTAGACTGAGTTTGTGCTGTGAAGTAGCATTGGCAAAGCTGAAGAAACAAAGGGACCTCCTCAAGGTCCAGCACTTACAACTTTCACATGTTATTTAAGGCATGTTTGTAATTTTTCTTCCCAACTGATGTCCATTTGAGGTTTGAGATGCTGGTGATGGGAAACAATTTGCATTACAGACACGAGCAATCACCCAGCTTATCCTGCAGTTCTGCAGAAGGCAAGATGTGGAACTTGCGATGAACTTCCCACCTTTCTTTGGTGAGAAGTTGCACCATGAGATTTAGGACTCCCTGAGCAAAGCAGAAAGGACATAAGGAAAGCTGAGGAGAGCATCCTTGGGAAGGCACAAAAGGAGTGTGACAGCTGAGGGAGGAAACTGCTAAGCAAGCAGAAGTGTTGCCAGGCTCAGACACTTGGGAAGCTTAAAAAAGGCAACAAGAATGAAGTACCTGGGAGTGTGCAAGAGCCTGGGGAATCTTAACAGAAGTGAATCTGTGCAGACCCTCCTCAAACTCCCAGGGCATCCAGTCCATGGGCTGGTGAGAAACTCCCAGCATGATCTTCTGATCTCTGCATGGCTGTGTGTGTTCCATAAGGCTTTCTGTGCTGGAACATGGACTGTCCTTATTGCAGCTCCTGATTCTTCCACCAAGTTTGCTTCAATTTTTCTATTTGCCAGTAATACCATTTCCTTCCTCCTGGTCTTTTCTGATTCAGAATTGCCCCTCTACCTTTCAGACTCCCTTTCCCTTCACAACAACTTCCACTCTCTTTCTGTTTAAGCTACCCATGCAGAGACAGTTCATGACTCTTGGATGACACTTGCAGCTCTCCTGTAACCTGCTGTTCTTTCCTCATATTTTTATGTCTTTTCTGATATTCTCAGCCTGTTCTGGTGTACATTGCCCTATCCTCTATTTATACAGCTTCTGGCATGCTTGCTTCTGTTCTGAGCTGATGTCTTTAGGCGTTGTCTTAATGGTATTACCAATAATGACCACATAGCTTTTGATTTCTTGATGCATTTTTTTTAAAACCTATGTTTAGATCTTAATCCTGGTGTACACAGTGTGTTCTTATCAATAATTGGTCTGTTAAGTTACGGGTACAGCTGAGTAAATTTCATGCTTGTAAAACTGCTTGAGGAGGCAATGCATTTAGCTGACTACAGACTGGTATTTATGTAGTTCCAGGAAAGTAAATAAAGCTTATTTGGTGGCCATCAATACAGCAATATTTTACCTCCGTCCTTCCTTCGCTCTCAATTTGAAGCAAAAGACCAATCTCATGCAGAGTTGTTCCTCCCAGAGGGTGTTAAATTTTTTCAGCTGCTACTGAAATGAATGGCACTGGTGACAGTCCCTGCCCTCCAGGACCAGGTTCCAATCCCCAAAGTATAAGCCTGAAAAGTTACAAGACTGTTTCTAATGTCCATTCCCACCACAACTTATGACATTCAGTGCACGACTCATGCCTATCCAACTCCTGTTGTGGACTGTACTGGCCAGACTGACTATCTGATTAATAAATTAATATATATACCATGTAGGAGAGTGTTTTTTAATGCTGGGCAAAGTTGAGATTTTTTCTTCTAATATTTATGCTTGGAATAACTTTTCTGATGCTGCTTTGCTTATCTCATAAGTCATTTGCAAAACAGCCTTTTATGGGAAATGGTTATTTTGAATTCATTAAAAAGATGCCTACATACCCCTATATCCCCCAGGAGAAATTTGCTTGTCCATATTAGTACTTGAATACCAATTCTTTAAGACACTCAGGATGTGCATTGCTTTCTTTCAGTTTTTAACAGCTGAAGAGCATAAAATCATGCAGTCATAGAATGGTTTGGGTTGGAAGAGACCTTAAAGATCATCTAGTTCCTACTCCCTGTTATGTCCAAGGACATCTTCCACTAGACCAGGTTACTTCAAGCCCCATCCAGTCTGGCCTTGAACACTCACAGACATGGGGTGTTCACAACTCCTCTGAGCAACCTGTTCCAGTGCATCACCGCCCTCATAGTAAAGGATTCCTTCTGAATATCTAAACTAAATCTACTTTCTTTCAGTTTGAAGCCATTCCGCCGCCTTCTATCACTACATGCCATTGTAAACAATTTGCCTCCAGATAACGTTGCTTTCCAGATGATCTCTCTCAAGATGCAGGAGTGGACCTCTTCAAACCTACATGTAAATTTAAAATTAGCACAGCCTTCTAATCAGTGTGTTCTAGATTTGAGTCTCCGAAAAGTTGTCCTAGACAAAAAATGATCAAAGGTGGTTCTGCCCAAAAATGAAATTTTTTAATTTGTATTAAAAAAACCATTTTTTTTTTCATTTAGGACTTACCTTTCTTGATGCTGAAAATAAGCTGATACAGGCAGAGATGAAAGCATATACAAGCATGTACACTAAAATTCATTAAAACCAGATTAGTAATGACACTCAGTAGCCTAATTACAAGAGGCTGACATAGAGATGTGAAGGGTTTCTGGAGGTAATGAGACCCTGGCAGCTGCCAGTACTTTGGAACAACCCTTTGCATGTTCCCAATGGACACCAGTAACTTACTAGCTTATACGAAAGCAGTTGCTCAGTTTAGAGCTACTAAGTACTAAACTACAGACATACCATTTGCTTGGACAAATAGACTGAAATTAGATTGTTGTCTCACGTAAGGTGCTTGTAAAAGAGTGTGTGCTGCCTGAGGAAAAATGAGAGTCAATCAGTCCCTCTGGAAAGAGAAGCACAGCTGGAAGGAGAGTGAACCTACAGAAATAGCCAACAAACGAAATAAATAAAAGACAACATGAACAGCATCTCTGCTCTAGATTACACACACTTGATTTTATGGCCCCAGTGTTTCCCAGCCCAGCACATCCTTTTCTGAGGATTTCCTCTTCTTTTTACTGTGTTGCATCAAAATGTTTGTTGTTTTGTTTTCTTTTTTTTTTAATTAAAAAATTTTCTTCTGCCTTTCAACAGCTGCTGCCATTTTTACCAGTCATGGGAGAAGTACTGTGCTGGAGTAAAGCTAGGATAGATGTGGGGAGTGAAGCCCTTGGACACAGGGACAGGCAAAGTCATGTCAACACAGCTTGAACTGAAGGAAAAGTCTGTGTATTCAAAGTGTTAGTGATTAGCTGCTAGGACACATGAACCAAGGTGGTGTGCCCAAATGCTGTCTGCCAACAAGTCTTTTCTCTGGGAATAGCTCCCTTTCTATTTTGTTTAGCCAAAAATAACTGAATGTATTCCAGAAAATTTGTGTGTTAATTTCTGTGTTACACCACAAAATCAGGGTAAATAATCTTAATAGTCCCTCAGAGATTTTCTTGTGTTCCCTCCATTATGATCAATCAACCTGACCTCTCATGTCATATGGACTAGGGATTTCACTGTGGAGATTCTCCAGCACCAACCCTGTCCCTTCTGGTCTCCAGATTGATGCATCTGACTCTCCCAGGCTGACACACAGAGACAGTTGGTGCTTGGAACAGAGTAATCCAGATCTCCCTACTCCCACACCCCTGCTGTGGTGCCGCCTTTGCCATCCCTCATATAGAGCAGAGCCACAGGCAGCAGAGCAAACATACGGATCAGCTATTCTGCCTACAGGGAGCTGGTGGTTCCTCTCTGGCTGCAGAGGCTTAGAAAAGACAGGGAGAATTTTTCACGATGAATAATTTAAAATGAGCCTTTTTGACCTCATTTTCTATATGCATCTCCTAGCAGAAAGTTGAAGCTAAAGTCATTTGTCACGGCTGAGCGTAAATCCAAGGGGAGCAGATGGGGGTTTCCCTGCCACGTAGCCATGCAGGCAGTGTGTGCATGAAAATGGACTGCCTGAAATGAGGCAGGAAAAAACCTCCACAAAGGCAAATGGAATTGCAGCTAAATTTTTAAAAATCAAGCCCCTGAGTTTACTGGTGGGGGCTTTGTTCTCCTCTGACCCTAGTCCAGGCTTCAGTCAGCTCAGAAGCAACGTCTTCATCAATTAATTCAGTTTCTTCACTTATATTTTTAACTTTGAAAAAAATTGCTGTTCAATAAACTGTTTTTCTTTCTGGAATCTGCTGGTAATGGCTTTGTGGCACACCGTGGAAAGGATTGAGGAAGTTCCTGGGGCTTTGTAAGAGTGTGAAAGATTCTCTGCCATTTGAAATCTTTACACCCAGTTTAGTATCTTCTCGTGTTGAAGTGCATTTATGGACTTGGAGAAGAAATTATTATCAAATTGTTAACAATCATTTACCAGTGGGTTCCTGATGGTGATAGAATAGCTTTCTATTTTTCAGGGAAGCCCCAGTTATCTTAGCTTTCATTATGTGCATAACTGCACAGCCTGCCAAAGAGCAGTATTGATTCCTGCGCATTGAGCAGATCAGGGCTGGGTTTGTTGTGCAAATAACAACCCAGCAGCAGCACTGCAGACAGCAGGAGCAAAATGAGACAACAGTCTGTCTCAGGCATTTGAATTTATTCGTTGTGCCTGGTGTTTGTGATGCAATGTGATGAGCTGCCTTAGTCTCAATGCATGTTTTCCATACAGGCTTGATGCACTGTGGGGACTTGTGGCTGTCAGCTGCAGGAGGCAGCTCTCGATGGAGCGTGCCCTTGGAAAGGCTGGCATGAGCTCTTAAAGATGAATTATTTAGACAGCCTCACAAACATCTCTGAGCCAAAGATAAAGATACATCTGCTTGTGATGGGCAGCCATGAATCTGTGACGAGAGCAGAGGGGTTTCCCTGTGACACAGCCCAGCCTGTTGCTCACTGCTGCAATGCTGCGCAGTGGAAAGAACAGGAATGGGAAGAAAGGGAATGCTCTCCCTAAAGGAGGGTTTTGCTTTTACAGTAGGCTATATCACAACATGAGCTTCATCTGAATCAGAATGTTACAGAATCAGAGCTGGGTTTTGCTCAGATTCTGGCTGATCAAGCACAGGACTGGTCTGGTGTGGTTGGTACTGGGAGCTGTCACTTGTGCCACCCCTAAGGCAGTTTGCACATACAGATGATGTCTTTTAATCTGAAAATAGGCTCCAGTGGGGTTTGCAGCAGTTTAAGCCCTGCCCTGAGCCAATGCAGATGACTGCATTATGGATTTTTCACTGATGTGGTCACATTGTAGGGAGTTTTCTCAGTGCAAACACCTAATGCTGTAGGCAAATCATTTAGCATCCCTTTCTCCTTTAGCTGTCAGATCGACAAGGTGCTGCCTGTCTGCCTTGGATGAGGAACAATGCCTTATCATTTTTGCTTTATCTTCCAAATAACAGAAGGTTAGAGAGAGAATTTCCTTGAGGTTGGATTCCTCTGTTCTGGGTAGCTGTGAGATTTCTTATACCTTCCTCTGAACTCTCCTGTGGGAGATGAGATGCTGTAACTACGGAGACCTAAGGCTGAGCTGAACTGGCAGTTCCTCCCCTCCTGCTGGTGTGGGAATTAATTAATATTTTTATGCTACGTGCAATGGTAAAGCAAAATGTGACGGTTAAGTGGTTCATCACTAAGCTTGTTTTAAAGATACTTCTTGGTGCAAAGCCTCTTTTTAACTGCTCAGTGCTGTATTGTGCAGTGCTATGAAGCCTGTCTGGATTCTAGTAGTACTAGTAATAATAATAATAATTTCTGTTATATAACCCTCCTTTGCAAGGTTTCCCAAAGTGCTTTTTGCAGTGAGAATAATGTGTTAACAGAAAGAGAAAATGATTTTCCTTGGGTCCTTCGAAGCTTATGTGATGCAAGTAGGAGTGGAAGTGGATTTTTAAGGCTTAGTATCTTGGTAGGCACCATCTCTCAGGACACCATCAACTGTAGGTTAACCTTAGAAATTTAAGTGAGGTATCTGAATTGCTTGTACAATGGGTTTGGGTGATTTATGAAGGCTACAGTTTGAAACTGGGGAAGGGAATTATAGTCGCATCACCTGCAGGACTATGGCTTTTGGGAAAAGAACAGAAGCCTTTCTTATATCACTTTACACATCTCAGTCTCTGTGCCCCAGTTTCCTTATTGCACAGGTGCTTCCATGGGTTGAGTAACATCCTGAGTGGGAAACTTTAAGTAGATCAATAATACCTGACTCAGTTTGACATTGAGTGTCAGGAAATGGTGTATTTTCACTGGGAAATAAGGAATTCTTATTCAAAGTCTTAAGTAGGATTAACTACGAGACATCCCCATCAGTGTAAGGACTCAAGGTTTAGCCCTGTCATGCTCCTGGACTGAAAATGCCAGTAGATTTCAGGAATATTTGCAGACTAGCAAAATATCAGAGGAAGGATCAGCCTAATCCTCATTCCAGGGATAAAAGCTTTATCACAAAGAACCTCCAAAGCAGGGACCCTGAGTGAAATAGCTCCATTCCTTGAGGTCTGAAAAAGGGACTTTGCCCAAAACTGTTGGCAGCCTTGAAACTACTACTATGAGTGAGGTGGCAAAATTCCCTATATCATGCTGAAATCCTTCTAAGGACTTGGATGCTCAATGGCGAGTTTCTAAAGTGCATCTTATTTTGTTTTAATTTTAATAGAGAAATCATCAGTCTTATTTGGGGACATGATAGTTTTTCATTCATCGTGGCCCAACAGATATATATATATTGTTGGTGTGAGTTATGGGAAAAGAGGGTTTCTTTTAGGTGGGAAGAGGGTCATCAGGTAAGGAAAGAGGGGGCACATATGGACAGGCACAAGAGGAGCACTTGGACCCAGACTGGTGGCCCTTACTCCCTAAGAGGGGTTACCTGAGCTGATGACTCTTTGGAAGAGAATCAGGACCTTCTGGACATTAAGCAGGAGGTTAATCTCCTGGAGAAATGTAATGCTGAAAAGAAACAGGACTGAATTCCCCATGCTGGGACTGAGATACAGAAGTTCTCCCATGGGGATGTTATTCTGGTTACATTTTGAGAAGATCATCTGAATTCAACTTCCAGTAAGATTTTCCATTTTTCACTTTTATTCAATACTCATGTTGGTATTTCGAATGTTGCATATTAAGCACATGACTTGTAAATACATCATAAGTCAGCATTATCCGTAGGTATCTTGCAGAATTCGTGTGGAGCTCTCAGGCTTTTTAAGAGTTGTTGCTTCTTCCTTGAATAGCACATGCTGGGGAGATACATTTTCTGGCTGTTCACAGAGGAGAGAAATATGAGTAGATCTGAAGATTCTCATTTATTGTGAAGATAAACAGTTTATGGGTAGTATCTTAGAGCTTCTTTCCTATTCAATAGCAAAACACATATGCCAGATCTTGCTCTTTAGAACTGAAGATGAAATAGTTTCTGGGAAGATGGAATATGCTATTTTCAAAACCATTTGGTTTTGGTCTTTTGAGGAACAGGGAATGTACGTTTGAGAAGGGTTTAATTTTGTTATATTTTTGTTTGTTTGATCTTGTTTTTTGTATTAGATTATTCTCCAACTTTTTTTTATGCATGATTAAAACAGATGATGAGATACAATTCTTGCTCTAGGGAATTTTCTCTCCTTGCAAACAAAGACTTTACAGCCAAAGAAACTACAATTAACAAGACAGACAAATGGTGGAAGGAAAACATTTCTGTCTCCAGTCTTGAGGTAGGGAGTGAATTACAAGGAGATTAAAGCTTTAAGTTATAGGATGAAGTCTAGACATGCAACATGTGCCTTGGTCTGGCCCATGAAGGAAATGAGGTCTTTAAGTCCTGCTGACCTTAGATGGCTTCTTAAAAGAGCCATGAAATCCAAATTGCACAGAGTCAGACATGGTCAGTTAGAGAGATACTTTTAGACATTTGAACTTTGATAAGTAGCCTGTAATTAAACACACACTTGAGCTGGGACTGAACTGGTTCAAAGACATTTGGGCAGGGATTAGATGGAAGTTGATAGAAGATTTCTAATTCTGATGGTGTTTCAGATAGTGACCTTGTAAGTGCTTCTTCTAGGACTTCTTATTTTCCAGGCAATCTCAGTAACATTTTTATACTGATTAAACATTTCCTGTTACACCTTTGTCCATGGAAGGAAGGATGAAGTCTCATACTTTTGAGATTTGATTGACTGTGACTTTAAAATCACTATTGATGCATAGATAAATAAAATAAAATAATCTCTTGCAGTCTCTTCTTCAACCATACAAAGTGTAGGTCAGGCTTACTGATCTTTTCACTTTTTCATTCCTAGATACTCATTCTGTCTACTTCCCTCTTCCAAAGCCTCAAAATCTCTCTGAACATGGCTTAAAAAGGGTTGATTATTGTTTGTTTCATCTATCAAATGACAAAATTTCCTCTGGATGCTTTCTGCTCTTGCAGTCAGAATCTGCATTGGATTTTGCCTTTGTTGTTAGGCCTATAGACTTATTTTCTAAGGTTTTATCTTCTATGCAAAGGATATATCAGCTGCACAGTCTCTGCTGTGGGACTGGCTGAGTCATTCCTGCATTCACAAATAGTCTCAGTCCTGCTGTGCATTGATAATATCTGTGCTCATTGATGGCCATCACTGGAGCCCCTGGATCTATCTCCTAATGTTGTTCTTCCACTTCCCTTTCAGACACTGCACAATATGTCTGAATTTTCCTCTCCCTGTGCACTTTGAGCTTGACCTCTGAAGGATTTTCTTCTTTAGGGGATGGTACTGCAGTGGGACGCATGTCTAGCACTAAACTGTCACTGGGTGGTGATGCTGAAGTGGGGAAAATGGTCCACCTTGGAGGCATTTCCTGAACATCAGGTCTTGCACGTGCTGTGCTTCTGTCCTGTCACAAATTCTTTTCTTGAGGCCTTTTCCCTTGCATCTGTCCCTTGCATGGGACAGATGGCATGCAGATTGGCAAAGGACTTCTGCCTATTCTGTGGTATCTGGGGACATGAGAGAGATCATAACGATGTGCTGCAAAGGTTTAAGGTGCAGGCAATGGTTGGAGAGGAGGAAGCAGTTGTGTGAGCCCTGTGTTCATTGTTTGACCTGTAATGAGTCTGGCAGTGCTGGACAAAAACCTTTCATTTTCTTCTCGACCCCTCAGACATGTGGCATAAATGAGACCTGTCCCAGCATGACAATGCCTTGCTGGTGCAAATACCCCTTACAATCCCTTCAGGGCTCAGTTTGAGTGATGCAGCTCTTGCTCGAGTTCTGCACTGGTGCACCACTTGCTGACAGTTCCTAAATTGCCTTGTTAGCCCAGAGCAATAAGCTCCTGAGCATATTCCCTAGGATGTTGCCTCGGGAGAAACAGTCCAACAATCTTCCTGGCTTTGTCATCTGAGTATCTGCCCTTCACCTTGATTTTTTACCCTATCGTGCAACTTGAGATCTTCCATCATAGTATGTGACTTGGGCTTGTGACCACTCTTTTAAGATTTTCTATAGTTTTCATAGGCTTTTATCTCCTCCTTTCTAGAGCTATAATCAATTCCTGAAGATGGAGTAAGTAAGTGAAGGAAGTTAATTTCACTGTGTCCTTCCCAATAACCTCTTTTGCAAGAAAATAGCTCAAATATTGTCATTAATCATTCTTTTACGCAATCACTCAGTCAGCTGACTTTCTTCCGTTTTCCTGGTGAACAATTCTATAACAGGACTGATCAGTAGCCAAAGGGCTGTTTTGCTGCAGTCTGTGTCAGGGTGGAAGAGCAGGGGCAGGGCTGGGGGTCACCTTGTCACTGTATCACAGCTAAGTTGTCTTGAGGTTTGAAGAGCAGGATGGCGAAGGGGGTGGTTGAAGCTCCTCCATCCTGCAGTGCTCCAGTCAATGCTGTTGCTTGATAATGGGCATTTTCTATCTGCAGATCAGACATCTGAGGAAATATTTGATAATCTTGAAGGATTTAGTAGAAGCATAGAATAGTTCGGGTTGGAAATGACCTTAAAGATCAACTAGTTCCAACCCCCCTGCCATGAGCAGGGACACCTTCACTGTATAATATCCTGAGTGGGAAGAGACTCATGAAGGTTGTCAAAACCAACTTCTGACTTGACACAGGGGAGCCTAATAGTTAAACCATATATCCAAAAGTGCTGTCCAAACACTTCATGAACACTGACAGGCTTGGGGCCATGGTCACCTCCGTAGGGAGTCTGTTCCAATGCTTGACCACCTTCTCATTTCAGCTCATACTTCAGAAGAACGGTGTGAGAATCTAAACAGACATTGTTTTGAATTGTACATTGCTAGCCACAGTGATAAAAAGGTTTCATAGGTCTGAAACCAGTATGGGTTGAGAGAAAACACAGAAACACACAAGCGGGGTTGCTTCCTTTTTTTTTCCATGAGATTTTTAAATGCCGTCCAAGAGCTAACTAAGATTATTAGATGCTGACTGCTTTGGGTAATGAAGCTCTTTTGGTTACAGGATATTTTTTCCAGAAATACAGACCTTTTGTTAAAGACAGTTTGTTAAGATATTCCAGTTTAGGTAAGTACAGTTTCTAATTTCACCCATAATACTTCCAGGGATGCAACAGAGCATCTTACAGTTACTCTATGAAGGACAAGACTCTCCATCCAAATCTGTCCTACTCCTTGTCCCACACCAGGATTTCACTTTTTCAGTATTAGATGAGCCTACACCTGTTCAGCCACTTCCTTCCCTATCAGTGTTTCAACAATGGCCAACCCAAATTCAGATCAGTTTGCTCAACACGCTGTCCAGCCTGGCCTTGAACACTTCCAGGGATGGGATTTGCCTCTCCATTTGGAGGGACACTATTGTAATTAGTGATATTAAGCTTGGGTAAACTGGGTATAAAGTGTGAAGAGAGCTGGACCAGCAGCACAGAGCATCTGAGGCCAGGGAAGCTGGCTGTAAATAGGCAGCTTTTTGTTATTTTCCCTAGTGCAAGCACAGAGGTTTGCTTTCTCTCATTTATTTACATAATTCCTGCACATATTTTGACAAATGCCTTTCCCTCTTCCCCTCATTTTAATTAGTTCGTGTGCGGGAAATGCAGAAGATTTCCCAGGCTGTTGTCAAATGACGTATGAACAGGATAACCTCTGTATCTCAGTTCTCCTCTTCACATTTGAAGCTCCTTGCTGGTTTCCATTCAGCCACAGATACAATTAATTTTAAGCATCTGGCTGTAAATAGTGTTATGTCTGGCTGTGGCAGGGAGCCCAATTAACACAGCCTTGAATATCTCCTAGTTTGATTTCTGGATGATTTCTATTTTGTGTTAGAAAGCTTAAAGCTTAGAGGAAAAATAGGAGAAAAAGAAATTTTAGATGCAGTATTGTCTCATTTAATATTAATTTGGTGAATACGGTATGATAAATACTGTTGAATTCATTAAACAGCTCTTTCCCTCTCAGTTATACAATGGTGGTAATTACATGTGCAGAATGTAGTGCAGTACTTCCTCCAGTGAATTACTTTCAGAGTAATTTGCTGGGAATTCTTAGTCAATGAATAGATAACAGGAAGAATAGGATCCTGACTGTAGGAGTAAGGGTATTAAGGAGGCAGCTTAATTTGGTGGACACTGTACTGTGTCCAACCTTAAAAGAAGTTGAAAGAAATAAAAAGGCGAAGTGTAGCAAGACATATTTGGGTTTTTCAGAATGTCTTTTTGAGAAAGAAACCTTAGAAGATGGAAACACTTAATTCTTCCAGGGAAAGATTTGATTAAGCTCTTAAGTTTATTTAAGAGAACAGTTTTTCCCCACTTAGTCTGTAGAAAACTACACTGGGAAGATATTGCTGAGAGTTGATTGCTGTGGCAGAAAAAGCAAAACTGAGCAAGTGGTTAGAAACTGAGGCAACTGCTATGAAAAAAGACACAGAAAAGATACTTTGTACTGAAAAAACTTTGTGGATATGATACTTGTAGGTTGTCCACTGGTTTTAAAGTCAGTTTGGAAGTATTTGTCTTCCACAATGAAATGCACCATGTGAAATAGAAGTTGTTTGAAGCAGTTTTGTGGGGAGGAACCAGTGTGGTGCAGGAGGTCAGAAAACCCTGTGTGACCTTGAGGCTCCCTCAATGCTTAAAAATTCCATGTATCTAAGATAAAATATTGTTTCTTCCAGAATGTGTGTTGTAACAGACCAAGACAGCATTGTTGGTTATGGTGCCCTCAAGAGAACATCTGTGGAAAGAGAAACTTCTCTTTTCCTGTTTTATGTTTTCCTGAGTGAATCACACAGGTTTTGGAATATCCACTTCAACCACTTAAACCCCACCACTCTGTGAGGAAAAGGACATCCTGCTTAGCATGCTGGTTTTGTCCTACTTTGGTTGTATTAGCTCCTATTTTTGAAGACTGATGCACAAACATAAGGGTCAAAAAAGGGTGAGATTTGAGACACCAAAGTGGAGATGCCGATTAGTCCCAGCTCCCACTTTAGTCAGTGGTTATCTGGGGCTCAGTTGTGATTCCTGTGTGTGGGCATGGCACCATACGAGACACCCCCAAGGAGTGGGCAGGTGTAGGTTTTAGGATTGATGTGGGACCTCCAGGAAACCCAAAGCCTCTGGACTGGAAGCTGGAGAGCAGGTGAGATGCTGGGGCAGCTTGAAGGGCATTGAATGATTAGGGCACAGCACAGCATAGTCAGTGAAATGCAGAGAGTGATTCAGCTCAGCCCCCACAGGGGGTGGGTTTGCTCAGCCTCAGGATGACCTTCTGTGTGTGATTATATGATCCATGGACTCATGTCATTCATATGGATACACATCAAGGGACTTTAATCCTGGGGTTGATGGGTCCAGGGAGGAGGGTGTGATGAAGCCAGGAAACTTGTGGGATCCCTTTCAGCTGTAGGTCACCATCAAAAAGCCTGGAGTTGGAAAGGGCATTTTAGTACTCCTTTCCAGCCCCAAAATTTTTCAGGGTCTCTGACAGGATAACACAGCTGATCCACTTTTCAGGCTTTCTCAAATATTATGCAAGTATTTAAATAGATTCAATTATCATAAACAAGATTTTTATTCCAATAGTCCCACTGAGTCTTCTGAGGATGCTTTTCAGGAACTGGACCCAAAGGGTTCCACGAAAATTCCTGCCACTCGAAATGAGTCCCCAGCACAGTATACACTGTCAGGACCATCATAAGAGCTCAGGATGCACCTCTCAAGCTTTGAGAAGTCAGTTCCCAAGTGCACAAACATCACAAGGTTTCCTAAACTCAGCAGATATCAAAATGTTTGACTGTCCTTTACCAGGGTTGGAGCCATCAGACTGCTCTGCCTCCCTGTTTTTAAGCAGCTGTGACATAAGGAGCACAGTGCAGATTAATCTCAGAACTAGGTTCATCCCCCTGTATTTTCTGTGCAATCAGAACTTACAAAGTGTAGTGGAAGGTGCTAATGCCACCTCTTTGGCGTGGGTAAGAAAATGCCTGTGATGCAGAATCAGACTCTTCATTTGCAATTTCAATTCACAGAGATATTTTTCCATTTTGGACATGTATTACATTTACAGCATGGCTCTGAATACTCTGTTAAATTTTGTGACACTCACAGACCTCGTGGAGATATTTCTGAAATGAGCAATTTTCATGCAGCAGAAGGAATGTTTCATGGAGCATTTCATACTGAAGGTCATTCTAGGAGACAAATCTGGTTAAAACCTTTCTCAGCTATAGATGAAAACAGCAGCTTTCTGCAAGTTGGTTGCAAAGAATTGGTCCATGGTGGAGTAAAATAGTCTTGCTGCAACATCTGCCCCACTTCCCATTCAGCGTTTGAAAGCTTCTCATCAGAGACTGAGAGCTGAGTCTTTTCTGGGTGACACTTACTGGGTGAGGGGGTACATGCATCCTTAAACACAAGTATCAGCAGTAGTGTTATGAGAAAAATAAAAGAATTTGAAAGTACAAATTGTTTTGTATATTCTGAGGTTATTACTTCTCCATCATCTACTTCTCTGCCCATTGTGAATTCTTTTTCTAGGCTTGTTAACTACTCATTGGCCAAGTAATGATGTTCATTTACCTGAGCAAAAAAAGCCTGCCTCTCATACCAGATGATAGCAGCAGCTGAACTGAGACAAAAAACAACTCAAAATTTGTTCACTATGACAACTTTCAATGTTTTTGTTGTGTATTTGTCCATAATTTGAACTCAGAATTAAAATTTTGTGATTTTTGTTTCTGTTTTTTAATTTTTGAAGGTGTTCAGGAACATTTTGAATGGGAAACATCAAAACAGAAAGTATAAAGTTCTTGGACTAAACTGGAAAAGATTGTTGCCTCCTCACCGAGGATTTCAGATACTGATTTGCAAATGTTTTTTAGTTGACACTGATGTTCTTGAATTAAAATTTCTTTGGATAACTTGAGAAAAGAACACTTGAGGAAAGCAGAAAATGCTACCACATCAGTCTTATTTTGCTTCTGTAAGTGTTCCCAAAGCAAAGGTTGTGTCTTAAATTTCCTCTTAGGACCTTAAAAGCAGGTCATGCAGAGTCCCACCAGTCCCCACCTGACATGTGGGGGATGTGACAAAGATAACCAAACCACCACTGAAGGTGCCAACTGATAGATCACCCCTGTTACTGGGTTTCAAGCTGTGGTCAAAAACTCTAAAATCTGATCTTTGACTGAAAAAAGCGAATCACAAAAAAATAATTGAAACACCTCGGCTGTGCTTTTTTTGCTGGCAGGAGGAAAACTTTCCCAGTAGGAACCAGTTCACTGATGCTGTATTATTTCCATGTGGCTTGATTAAGCCTGACAGTGATGTGTAGGGTGGAATGATTGCATTTATGTCTGAGTTTTGCTCACAGTGATTGTCTATGTCAACTGTAATATACAGCGTCTAATATATTATTTTGGCATCCTCAACTTACTGCAGCTGAATATACTGAATATTGTTTTTTTGAGTGAAGAAGGAGCCCACAGACAGGACATAGAAGTTGTTCCGTGGAGAAGCAAATCCTTAAGAGCTCCTCAGAGATCAAAGTTGAGCCAACCTCAAAGGCTACATCCACATTGCTGTTCCAGAAAGTGGTCACCAGGGCATAAGTGTGATACTAAGCTGTCTGACAATATAAATGTACTCAAAGTAGCCAACAGAACAGGAACACTGAATTTTTTTGGCAGTACAAGCTGCTTTTTGTATGTCAGTTGGGTGACGGTAATACCCAACCTCCCCCTCCAGTGCCTACCTTCCTGTTCCATTCAGTCATGAATAGGACATTCAGCAGATGTAAACAGCTACCTACACACAAATCCTGTTCAAGATTTACAGTGTAAAGCATTAGCATATTTTAATAAATCAGTAGATTAGACTTTTGTTTCCACCTCTTCCCAGTAACTATCTCTTAGATCCAACAGTTAGCCCTGAGGTGATGGAGGTAAAATCCTTAGGTTATAAAATGCAGGACCAGGTCCCTGTCCTTTTGAGTACCCTTCTCTCTTTACTGCCTGTGAAAATCCCCAAATATAAATACGAATACAAATAGAGAAGATAAAAGTAAACAGGAGGATCTTTCTGGTATCAACTAGAGTACAGTGGAGGCACATTGAAATCAAATAAAACCAAACAACTCTATTTTAAATGAGTCTCCTTCCACTGTATTATTTATCCCTTAATATCTAGGGAATGTTGTTTCCTTTAATATTCGCCCATCCCTTGCCAGAGCATGCCACCTGCCCCCCTTGTGAAAGATGGACACACAATGGAGAAGCATGCCTTTGAAACATTAACATTCAGAAAGTTATAGAGCAAAGGGATGCACATGGGAACGACTTCCAGTTCATGAAAGGTGAGAAGGATGTTTCTGAAAATTGTGCACTGCACAAATTTGGCACAGATTCATTCTTACTGAAATGGTTTGTTCAGCTGAATGTTGATGTTTAAGTGCTCGTATAGAGTAGCCCTTAATGCAAACCCAGATGTCCTCAGGCACATCAACAAAAAAAACATTGTTAAAAAAAACCTTGCCAGCCAAGCACTGCAGCTGTACATCACAGTTCAGTGCTCTTGACTTCAGCTTGGAAGAGCAGCTTTCAGTGTTCAGCTCTGCCAACACCCTGCCTGCTTGCCCAGAGTGTGTTTTGGCTGTCCCAGCATAGGTGGGATATTGAGCCTTCATTCCATGAATGCTTCAGATGTGCTGATGGAAGGAGCATTGTGAGAGCCACAGAGGAAGCCCTGGCCCACTTCAGGAAGGTGGGAGTTGTTTGCTCAGTCCAAGCTGACTGTGCAGCAGCCCTTGCTAGTGCACCTGTGTCAGGAGGCTGCTCAGCTCAGGTTTGGTGCTATGCTGCTGCTACTCAGCTTCTGTTTGCCTTGGGGTGGGTAGAACTATGCTGTACCTACTGACAGACCCACACCTGCCTTGGTTCGTGGTCCTCTGCATGTTGCCTTTGCTTAGCTTGTTATAGATGTACACTATCCTGCAAGCAACCAAATACAAGTTTATCTAAACTCTTCACTGAAAGGGTTGTCAAGCATTGGAACAGGCTGTCCAGGGAAGGGGTGGAATCACCATCCCTGGAAGTGTTCAAAAGACATGTAGATGTGGCACTTGGGAACATGGTTTAATGGTGGACCTGGCAGTGCTGTGTTGAAGGTTGGACTTGATGATGTTAGAATCTTTTCCAACCCTGATGATTTTATGATTCTCAGAGCAGGTACCTTCCATGAGTTGCCTGACACTTCCAAACCCACAAGCAGATAACACTTTTTGTATTTTAGTGCTTTTGCAGTTCCCTTTTCTGCTGGTTTTAAGATGGTTGGGGACATATCCTTGCTGAATCCAGACTCATTTCCATGCAAAACTGAGGAGAGACTTGCCTTTGACTGAAGTGGCAGCTGGAAGCGATGCTAGAGCTGTTAATCAATGAGCTGAGTCTTGACTGCCTGAAAAGAAAGTCACACATAGTATTTTGGGGTGATTGCATCAGCAGGAGCAGTAGGAGCCAGCAGTGTCTGTGTACAGGGAGCCGGGATGGAGCAAGGCAGGAGCCAGCACTGGGAATATGGAGGTCACACAGCCCTCTCAGTCTTGGTGCAAAATCCTCCTTACGTCCCTGGTACCTTAAAACTTCAGATCTCCGCTGTTCTCCTGCCTGTTGGTAGGTAGTAGGAGAAACATGAGTCTCAATGAACAGAGGAATCTGTTTTTTCAACTGGTGCTGATGTCTGTCATTAATACTAATTAGACAATACTGGAAAAATTTTGACCATTGTCCCCACCTGAAAATCTGACACCAGACCTTTTTAAATTTTCAACAAAAGCAACAAGCCATTTCAGAAAATGAGATATTTTTTGTGCATGTTAAAAAGGGATGCTACATCAAAATTGAAAGCACCTTTATGGCTGGAGCTTTAGCACTGGTAAAAAGCATTG
The DNA here is from genome assembly GCA_013390005.1 of Calyptomena viridis. Lineage (NCBI taxonomy): Eukaryota > Metazoa > Chordata > Aves > Passeriformes > Eurylaimidae > Calyptomena > Calyptomena viridis. The sequence goes on from WEIV01025888.1 coordinate 81,589, forward strand.
CCTTTATGTCTGGGATATTTAATTTGCTGTTCATGTAGAAGTTTACCTATGTGGAGAATCTGACAACTTCTCAGATTCTGATTGAAGTGGAGGGTCTTGGCTGGACTTGCCTAGAGACAATTTCTTCCCAGGGAGTGTCAGGAGACTGGAAGAGGAGAGTTGCCTTACTTTCTTCTTTGATGCCCCAGGGAGGAGGAGGAGGAGCGGGTGTGTATGTGGGAGGAAATGGGACAGCATATCTGACATGCAGAAGTGCTCATCACTTCTAGCTGCAGCCAAAGTCAGCCAGAACTGTGCTGTGGACTGATAAAAACCTTGAGAACAGAAAAATGAAATATGGTGTCCTGATTCTGAGATGTCAAAAATTAAATTGTTCTTTTGATCCAGTCCTCCCATCCTCCGTTCTTCCCTCAGTAAAATAAATCCAGGACTGCTCTGATGTCATAGCAGATTTATGAACAGAAATTTCTGCGTGTCTGTGAAGCTTGCAGGGATTTGTAGCATTGCGTGTGAGGAGACCAACAGTCTTATTTTCCTAGCAGGGTTTTGAAGTGTGCAGCAAGGTTATACACAGTGCAGACACAGGGTGCAGCTATGAGGAAATACTGTTCAGAGGTTTGCCCAGTGTGTCTCATTCTCTCTGTGCACTGAGTTGTGAAATCTGTAAAACTAATAATATACGTTCACTTATAATTAAAGGCTTCATCATAATGCATGAGCACAGGGGAGGCAAATGAAAGTTTGTGCATGTGGAATTATTGAATATCTTTCTAAATTACCTCATCTTGCTAAAGCAGCAGAGGTTCATGCTAATTTAAGGAGCGGTGGATAAAGTCTGTAACACTGTTCTGTCCAGAAGTATTCTTACCCCCTCTCACGTGATTTTCTTTTCTTTACCAAGACTTGGTGTATTTAATTCATTTTTCATTTTTTGGATTCAGGAGAGGGAATGTGAAAATAATTCTTACATGTTTTTCTGCAGGGCGGAGACCACTTGCTGCTTTGATAAATAATGTTTTGAGCTACAGATGGCAGTTTAATTTTATGTTTCTGATTGTATGTAAACTTGTGTGCTTTAAAGAGTCCTATACTATGATTTATTGTTAAATTTGGCCACAGTTAAGTGAAAAAATCCCAATTTTTTTTCTATGGAAATTTCTAACAAACCTTTACTCAAGAAATGTGTACAAAATTTGATAGTTAGGCCTTTCTAAAATCTCAGAAGCTGAGATATCTTCACATCAAATAAGGACCATTTGGATTTAATTTCTAACTTTGTTTGAAGACATAGTATTGGAGAAAAGAAATAGAGGTGAAATCTTGACTGCACATAAAATGAATTTCTCCATAGCTTTCAATGAAATTGGAATTTTGCATTAAGTGTAGGAAAGAGCTTTAGCTGTAAATATTATGCCTTTGTTTGCTGCATTTCATTGTCTTGAGAAGGTTCATACAGGTATTTTTAACCTTACCTATAGGTTCTTATCTATTTTGATGCTGTTATGCAAAAGCAGTACCTGCCTTCCACTTGTCATGTACAGAAATCTCTGTAAGACTGAAATATGTAAGAAAGTGCATCCAAATACACTGGAAGGAACTGGGCACTTGATTTCCTCTAACGCTTTATAATCCCCATCTGTACAGAGCACACCATAAAATCAGCATTCCTGGCCTCTCAGTGGACATTGAAGAAGTCAGACTGTACTCTTAGTATGAGTATGAAACAATACTGTTTTTCTGGACCATTTAAGAGCCCTGGGCAAGGTTATGTCAGCGTGAATAGTTTTGTGTTTGTCTGCAGTAACCTTTCCTGAGCTTCAAGAGGAAATCACTGTGCTAAAGTCTCCAGTTCAGTGTAGGTGAATTGGGTGCAAATGCCTTAACCTTGCAAAAACATCTATTTGCTCTTGTAGCAACTCAAATGCCCCATCCCTGGAAGTGTTCAGGGCTGGGTTGGATGGGCAGTTGAGCAACCTGTTCTAGTGGAAGGTGTCTCTGCTTGTGTCAGGGAAATTGGAACTAAATGGTCTTTAAGGTCCCAACCCAAACCATTCTGTAATTCTATGAAATCCACTGTGAGCAACTTCCCACAGTGGTTTTAGTCTCTGGCATCCACCTGTCTGCTATGGTTTGACCCTGGCTAAAAGCCGAGAGCCCACACATAGATCTAAAATTTCTCAGAGAAGGGAAAAAAAACCCTCGACTTTTGTGATAAGGATTACAAGCAACTGTTTGTTAACTGTTTCACCAAGCAAAACAGGCTCTAACTTAGAATATTAAGTATTTACTACTACTACTAGTACTAAAATCAGAGCTTAAGAGTTTAAGAGTGGGAAGTTTGATAGATGTTACCAACACCTTTCTCCCCACACCCCTCCCTTTTAAGATCCTTCACCTTCCCCCAACAGCTCGGGAAGGCAGGTGTGTGTGTG
>WEIV01025888.1:84044-124509 GCA_013390005.1 Calyptomena viridis
AAAAAATCTGGCTACTTAAAACCACAACACTGTCTTTGGAAAACCGCTTGTTTTCCAAACCAGCTGAGACAGAAACCTGAGAAAACCCTAGTGGGAAGGGACAGTCATATGGGCAAATTCTGGTCCCCCATAAAGATAGTTTGCCATTCCCAAAATGGGAACAAGGCCTGCATTAAAAAAAAAAGTGGATATTTGGGATCATCTTTCCTCGGTCCTTGTAAGACACGTAAGATGTTTCATACAGACAATGGCATTACTTTGCCCTCTGTTCCTATTTTCAAATTAGAATCAGGAAGAGCAGCCTATGGTGAAGAGGAAAATGACATTAGGATGCCTGGCAGTGCTGCTTGGATTCATTGCAATAGTGCCCAGTGACCTTTCTCAAGGGTAAAGACCTTGTCCACTGGGCACTGTGCAAACAGTGTGAAATGCACAGCACGGTCTCTGCCTCAGGGAATCTCACAAGCCAAAGATGACCAATCAGTACCAAAGCAGGTACTTGAAAGGTGAAAAGAAAATTAGAATCTAAGTTAAGCAGAATTTTTCTCTTAGCTATCGTAGATTATATGCAGTTTTGTGGTGGCAATTTTAGGAGTCTTTATGTTATATTACCGGAAGGTTGATTTTTCTTAGTTGCAGGACATGTAAAAACATTGAGTGAAGTTTGTTCCAAAGTATTCCTTTGCTTGGCTTAATAAACCATTAGAAAGATAAGAAATGTAATAATAACATAATTTCATTTTTTGAGTTCCAGAGACCCAGAATCTAATAAGAGAGGAACACTGCGTTGCAAGTTATTTATTTATGTTGGACCTTTGCTCCAAAATAACTCCAACAAATAAAACCAGACCAGAATAAAAGCAAAAGAAACATCCTGCAGGAAAATAAATTGATGATCTGGTCACAAATCATATTTATTGGAATTATTAGGGTTATGGACTTCGAGAAAATACAATATCAAAAGCAAGTTTTCTGTCTGTGCAGCTGTAGATGGTGGTCTCATTAGAGAGGGCCTGACCTTAAATCATGCAAATGGGCTTGCTTATTTTTTTAGAAGCTAGTTAAAAGTATTAGTGTTCCAACCATGAGATTATATTATAATGACAATTCAGACAGCAGGATCTTTAAATGTACACATGTTCATAGCACTGCAGTATTTATTAGGGAATCATCCAGAAGATTATTAGGACATCAGTGCTCTGGAAAAGAGCTGGAATCAAAACACCTTTCATTGATTCGTTGAGCATAACTTATTTTTTACCTCTTTGGGCCCCAGTCAGAATGTGGAGACTCGTGAGAGTAGTTGTGGTGCAGACACGATGGCCCTATAACCAAAACCTCCCAAGTGGAGTGGCTCAGAGCACTCTGTATTGTATGGACACCAGCAGGATAGTGACTTCTGCTGACCAAAAGCAGCTTTTTTCCTCCAAACTTGAATATTTTTCAGTCCTGAAGTGCCAGAAGTTGAGAAAAAAGAGCTCTTTCATAGACTTGAGTTTTCCAATGAAAAAATCACATTTTTCTCAAATCTCTTTTGCTTGGTTTGAAAATCCAGTTTGACATCAAAATGAGATGTTGACAGAAAACTTTCTACCAGCTGTATCTCATTGGAAGAGGCAGGTAGTTCCTGTAAACAGATGTAAAGGCAGAAAATAATAATGAGCAGACAATCATCTGTGGACTTCATGTGTTGTGCTGCCTGAAGGAATTCCTGCCAACTCTGCGCTCTTCTCCCTCTCCTGGCTAGCATGAATATCCTGAGGCATGTACATCTACACTGAGACCAGAAAGATAAACTACTTCTGAGGTATCAGACTTGCACAGGTTCTACTGAGTTCACTCTCTATAGTTTTTAAAAAGAGATCTGATGAAATTGAAGCATTATTTGTATTGTGATATTATAGTCTTTTTCATTAGTAAATTCAAGGAGTTCCTAGGTTGTGTGCATGGCTGAGAATGTTTTATTGGTTATTTTATTTCCGTGAATAAGATCCACTTGAACAGCAGCACAATATTTTTTTTTTCACAGAGGGATTAATATGGCATAATATAGTACAGGTTTTGTCACATTGCTATATTCACTGCCACTATAACCTGACTTGGGATAACACATAGAAGTACATCAGGGAACATCTAATTTTATAGCTTTTAAATTCAGTATAATATAAACTCAGCTCTCTTACTGGGAGTTACAGGACAGAGGATTTTTGAACAAAGAACAAATCCATTATTCATTGTGCAGAGTTCCAGACACAGTGTTTTTCTTTAGATTCATTGCCTCTGTGTAAGACTGCCTTTGGGAAAGTTTGGGGGTTTTCTCACTACTTCTCTGCAGTAGTGTTTTTTATCTTGCCTTATATTAAACCAGGATGTTTCAAAGAGATTTATTATCTGAGTCTCAAACTCTTTGCATGTTAGAGACAAATCACACGTTATGGATGTGATTTCCAGTGTCAAAGGCATTTCCACCATTTGCTGTAAAAGCCCTTTATGTTACAAACACACAGGGAGTGGCCATTAGATAGTTCCCAAAAAATGAGCAGTAAATACTAATAACCTGTGAATTAACTCATTCCTGAAAGAAGTGGATGCCAAACACATTTTAAGTCTGACTAAAAGACCAGTTTTTCAAAACACATCAAAAGAACTAAACATTTAAAGGTCAATACTAGATACAGTACGACCAACAAGAATGCAGTGAGACAAAAAACCAAATGCAGTAAGACCCACTGGTGTTTGTGGGACCAGTGCTATGGAGCTCAGCAAAAGAAGTGGACACAGATTCTGGAAACTTCAATATATATTAGGTACAAAATGCTTCTGCAAATAAATTGCTTGGTTTCCTGTCTAAATCTGAATGAAATAGTTTAGATAGTTGTGGTCCCAGTTTTGGTTTTCTCTCTGGACCAAGGCCATGCTAGACCCCAAGAGGAAGTTATGGGCCTTGTTCTCTACTCCTTAGCTGAGCAGCAGCCCTCCTATCACCCAACAGATGTTCATTTCTCTACTTCACCTAACATAAAGATATATCCTAACAACTTGTTTTTAAGTAGAACACGATGTTTTTCAGTCTGCCTCATCATTCATTTTGTTACAAAGGGAAAACTAACACCTCTGAGGAGAAATCTTTGTGAAGGGATGCGGTGTTAAGTTTTTCTGAGTAACAGATAGCCAGCAACTTCATTATATATTTCTTTCTTGGCTTGTGCTACTTGCTAATAGGACAAGAAGGCACAGCCTAGGACAAGAGGGCACAGTCCTAAGCTGTGCCAGGGAAGGTTTAGGTTAGACATGTGGAAGAAGTTCTTTACAGAGGGAGTGATTGGGCATTGGAATGGGCTGCCCAGGGAGGTGGTGGAGTCACCATCCCTGGAGGTATTTAAGAAGAGACTGGATGTGGTGCTTAGTGCCAAGGTCTAGTTGATCAGGTAGTGTTAGGTCAAAGGTTGGACTCGATGTCACAGGGCTTTTTCAATCTAGTTGATTCTGTGATTCTGTGATGTAGCATCAGTTAGTTTTGCCTTTTGCTGGTACTGTCACATGTCCTTGTACAGGTATTGCACCTTATATGTTTCAGCATATATTAAGATATCTTCCCCTTCTAAGCAACTAATTAAGTTCATAAAGGCCTCTGATCATGTGGCTTTGCAGAGAGGCTGGAAACAGACTCCAAGGTTCAACTTTAGGTTCTGTTCTCAGAGATCACTGAGAAACCACAGGATGTGTCACCAGATCCTTCATCACACCCATGTTCCTTCAGATCAGAGAGCAGACTTTATGCAATATGCAATTCAGTGGACATTTGCAATATCAAAACATGGGAATATGGCTTTACATGTACCAAATCAGAAGAAGATGAAGTTCGTAATAAAAATGTGAACATGCTGTCTTTGGATACCTGCACAGTAGGATTGGAACTGTTTTGATCCTTGCCAGTTGGTGAAAAGCTTCAGCAATGGTTTTAATTTTTTTTTCTTAAATTATTAAGTACTTTTAAATGATGTATTTTTTCCTTGAAGATACCAAAGGGAGAGAGAGGAATTTTGTTACTACACTTGAAAAAGTAGCCTGATACAGCTCATTGCACTATCAAGTCAGGAGTGCTTTGTGGACTGGTAGCTGACAACTTATAAATGGCTTTTGTGCCACCATGACTGTGAAGCTCATTATTTGGAACTACGTATTAATGGACAGTCCGTGTCTGGTTTGCTGTACTGTCTATAGATAATAGTTGTAACAGAAAAGACTTCTGTAGCAAAAGGTGGAGCTGCCTTTGACACTGGAAATCACATTTGGGTGGTTGATACAGATCAGCTTGTCTGAATGTTGTTTTGTTGAGCCTTAAAGTAGCTGAAAGTTTGTTAAAAATTATTTTTGCAAAGCAAGCAGACAGCTGAAATCACTGCTGTGAACTCAGTTGGCTCTGAAAAGAAACTTTTGTTGTTTTGATTGATCTGATAAGTTTAGAAAAGTATTTGGATTTTGTCCACAGTTTTTCCCCCTCATTTTATCAGGTGCTTCTATGTTTTCTCCTGTGATCCCAGCATCTGTTTCCTCTTCTTTTTGGTTCCTTTTCATCACTGAAAAAGAAAGAGCAACACAAAGAGAAAAGACATGATGAGTAAAAAGAGATGTTAGTAATTTAACATTTTGTTATAAACCTTTTTGATTTCTAATGATGGGGGTTTTTTTTACACCCAAAGGAAATAGTTCATTTCTACCAACCGGTAGTGCACAGACTAATGCTTTCAATTTCTTCTGTGGAAAATAAATTAAATGAGGCTCAGCTGGCTCCTCAATATGCAAATGGACATAACTAAATTCATGTTCCTAACATTAAAAGATGAAGGGACTCAAATCTCCCAAACAGAAAACTTTAGAATAGCTCTGCAACTGGTCTTAATGCTGTCTGGTGTGACCTAAGATGTTGGGGACACCATTCAGCTCTCTGAGCCATCAGAGCTACCTAGGGATATCCAGCCTAATCTCCAGCTGCCTGTTCAGAAGGATGTGGCTCACTTAAAGGTCCTCAGACACTTCAGAGCATCTAGGTGGCACTAGCAGCCTATATTTAGGCACATGAGCTGAGCCCCAGGGGTGTGATTCAGCTTCAAAAGTAGACATTTGGACATCTACAGTGTGCTCTAGGTGTCTTCACTCTCATATTGAATGGGCACCCAGATCTGAATTTGTCTGCACACAAACATATAATGGTTTGTGAAATGCTCTTGGATGTCACAAACATCTCTGTGGGGCTGGCAGAGATGGAAGTGGGTGAGCTGAATCGTTTCACAACCTCCCTCAGCTGCACTGGCTTTCTGCACATTGCCCCCAGCCAGACACTTCTGCTGTAGATGTTTCCATCAAGGAATCAGTCTGGAGCTGCCAGCCCCTGCAGGGAATCCGAGCTCCCACACCCTGCACACTCAGCCAGGATGATGGGCGGAAAGTACTCATGGTGCATTTACTGCAAACCAGACCCTGACTGTCCAGGTGGCACTCAATAAAATAACAGTCTTGTCCCCTCGTTTAGCAGTTGTTCTTGAGAAATCACGAAGGAGGAGAACCAGGATGGCACAGGATGGTGCATGATGGGCTCACTGTTGCATGGAAGGAACATCACATTTAAGCTGATGGCTGGTAACAGTCATGACTAGGTGGCTCCCACTAGCTCTGACTACCTTCTAGCTGTGCTGAGTGTAGCAAGGCAAACTGTTCATAAAATTGATTCATAAGGGTCAAGGTCACAAGAAACCCTTTTGCTACACAGTTCATCTTGTATATAACTAAGGATGCCGGCGCAAATTTTTCACATCCCCTCCCAGCCTACCTTTTGGAATGGGAAGTGGGTAAATCTGCATCATTCTCTGAACTGCACTGAATGAAGACTGCACTAACAATGATCTACTTGTAGAGATACTTACCCGACTCCCTGAGCTGTATCAAGGCTAGTAGTTCCAGGACCACTTTTCATAGATACGGGAATCCCTTTAGGTGAAAAGTAGGGAAAAGCTGATCTTTAAGTATCTCTGAAAGTTATTATTATATTTGCAAGGAGAAAAAAAATTACCTGGACATCCAGGTGACAGAAAACCTTGAGAAACCATATGATCCAACTGTAGACCACAATTATTTTCTGTGTTTTCTCATACAATGGGTAAAGAAACTGCGACACGGTACAACAAGAAGTTTTCCATGGAGGCCCACAACAAGAGAGGCTGACATTGAGCCTCACAAGTGTATCTTTAAGTCCATGTCTTATGCCTGGGAGTCAGGTTGAAGTAGGAGTGTGCTATGACACTCTTCTCTAGTAAATCTTGAAATGCACAGGAGGGTGTGTGCAGTTAATGACTGAATTTTGGTTTAAACTTCTCCAGCTAAATCTGCTTAGTGAGAGTGCAGAAGCACTCCAGACTAGGAGCCTTAATGAAAGGAAATGCATTCCTTTACTCAGGGAGTGAAATGAAGTGGACGCTACCTTGTGTCTCCACTAAATTCTTGATGAGGAAGACTCAACACTAATTTTCTAATTTCCCAACTGTGAAATATTGCACACTTAATATTTTTACAACATTGTAGCTCTCCCACACAGGGGAGGAATAGATAATGACCCTCCTTTTCACACTACTCCTGATTTATACCCATTTGAGATGAGAGACTCTAGAGGTTCATCATAAAAGTGCTGACCCAGCCACTCGTGGGGCTGTGATAAATATTGCATGAGATATCCACACATGCAGAAATCTTTTAGAGAACATTAATCACTGCTAACTTAATGCTGTGGGATGTTTTACTATTTTGTAAGTACTAAATGATTCATTAAAAAAGCTGATTTACTCTGAACTTTGACCCAAACTTTTGTGAGGATGAGAACACAGAGATTTGGGAGCAGCATAACTTCACTTTGCATATGAAGTTTCTGTAGCAGGCTATGACAGAGATGTCTCTTTTTATTCCTGTCCTTTTTCCCTTCCCATAAACTTTTTCTGGATTTCCCACCCGTAAGAGCATGGGTGAACTCATGTACCGCTTAGAGCTACAGAGTGTGAACACTCACCCCTTTCATATATAAAGCTGGACCTCAGACACTGCAGCAGCACTTCTCATTTTCCCTTAGTTGTGAATCTTTATTCCTCTTGGTCCTTTTTTTCTTGCCCCAGGCTCAGACCAGGCCTTAGGCAGTATTCATCTGAGTAAATGCAAAGCCATGATTCATCTCAGCAAAGGCAAGCAATCTACTCTGACATGTATGACACCCTGAACTTGTGGCTAGACAACAAGCCTTTCTTCAGCTAGACCGGGAATGTAGAGAGGAACCTTCACTTTTTGCAGCCATACCTGGCAAATACTTCTCAGATGACATTATGTGCTTGCAATTGAGAAATTCCACTTTTAGTTAGGCTACCTCACATCAGAGTTTCCCACCTAATCAATGAAGAGAAACAGGTCTTTTGGGAAATATTTCTCTCACCTTAAAATAGGGCAGAGAAGCTGTGAAAGCTGTGATCTATGTGCACCTGCTTCTCTTCATGGTGTGTAAAAAAAAACCACAAGGCAATTTGCTCACATTTATTTTTACATTTATAGATAGATGAGGTGATCTCATACATCAGTATTGGATTCAGCCATGTGGACCATGTGAGATAGTCTAGGGCATCACATTTGCCCTCTGGAAGGCTCCAATCCTGTCCTTCGTATATGCTAATCCTGCAGATCTCTAGTCCCTTGGACATCTTGAGTGGCACATCACACCCAGATGTAGGTAAATGAATTGCTATCATTTATTTGTACTCCTCCACACACCTTGCAGGGTTTCTATTTGAAATAGGAAAATAATCCCTCTTGTCCACATTTTAATAAATAACCTATTTTTACAAGAGGCTGCTGGTAATACAGGAAATTAGAGTCAAAGCTGAACTTCTGACCTGTGGTCTCCAAAAATAAAGTCTCTTTTTACCACTTACTGGTAAGCAAATCAGCTCATGCAATTCAATTGCAGACCAGTGGTGTCTGGGCTAGAAGGGCTTTGCCTTTGGGCTTGCTGTTGTACAAATAACAGACATTTTCATCATCTTGTAGACCATGGCTGACCTTCATGTGCTTGCTTCCTTCCTTGGTTGACTGGGTTTATTTGCTTCCCACAGTTTGATTTCCTTGGCATACCTGGAAACTTTCTCCTTCCTTTTACTGCTGCCCCAGCAAGCAACATCTGGTGAGCTGTGGGCATCTGCCAGCTGCTGGCACAGGTTTGTTCTGTGCAAGTGTCTCATTGCACTCTTATGTTACTGCTGAACACCTGTGTGGCATAAGCCATTCAAGGATTTATGGCAAGCAGGACAGTATTTGTATGTGAAAATCCTTCTGGTTTCAGAATTCTTTTAAATTTTTGATGGGAAAGCTTGAAACAATTAATTTGGATGTCTCATGTAGAGCATTGAGTGGGGCTTTTCTTTTGTTCCAGAACACCTGTGCTAGTGAACTGTTTGCATAACTAAAACAGGAGTTTGTGACTTCATCAGATTAGGAAATACACAGACCATTAGGATGAACAGAGCAGATGGAATATCTTGTATATTTTTATAAAATGATCAGTGTATATCACAATTTAGACTTGATACTTCATACTGAGTGTAACTTGACCACAGAAAACCTATAGCACAGACCAGAATGCACTGATGTTCTTTTATTTGATGCTGGGTAAACTAAATGTAAAGATAGCAGCAATCATTCCAGCTAATTGAGAGATAAAAATACAGAGAAGCTACTCTGCATTTTAGCAATGCTTGAAACTCTTTCTAATCCTTTCATTATGTCTTCCATTTTCCTGTCAATATCTGCATTTTTGAATTCTCTTTATATCTAACTGCATAGAAAAACTCATACATTAAGTTGTCTTAAAAGTAACCTTGTAAACATTTTGCTGGAGGTTTTAAACAGTAATGAGCCAGAGTGAAGTTCTTGCTGTGGGCAACCCACGCATCTCTGAGAAGTGTAAACAGCATGAAGGAAGGGGAATTATAGAGGATGGTACAAGGTGGTATAATTATCTGTAACGGGCTGGAATTACTAATGGGAAGATGTAGGCAGGTTGTAGGGAAATGACTGTGAGCATTGGTGTGATGGGGCTGTGGAGCAGTTCTCTAGTTTTCTTAGACTAGTGTTGCAATGGACAACAGAGAACCTTGTTAAAGAGCAAGGAATTGTCTGTTAAGAAATAGTTGTGCAGCAGCAGAGTACTGTGTTTATAGAGTAGTTCTATACATCCAGCCTTCTCTTTTGGTCCCATCCCTGCCATGGGATAGTTGTATATATGGCAACATGGAAAAAGGAGAGTGAGGAGCTGGTTACCACCATTGAAACAGTTAATTTCTCTGTCTGCTCTCTGCCTCACTCCAAAATACTCTGAAGACCAAGGTTAACTAACCATTTTTGCACATGAGGTCAAAACAAAACCACTGTTGCATGCACGATACAATATACATTGAACTTCTAGTAAATCCAGCTTTTCTGGGAAACCTTAGATTTACTGAAGATATTCCCTGTGTTGTCCATGCACCAGAGATCTAAGCTAGTCATTAAAGGAGAGAGGTATAGCTTAGAGCCCTTTCATGCCAATGCATCTTGATGAGCAATCCTTCTCAGGCAAAAAACTGTAACATCATTGGTTAGAAATAGAATTTTTGTAAAGAAAGTTCATGTTGGTTTTGCCGTTATGAGGAGAAAAGAAATCGAGAAACCATCTAAATTTCATCTAAGTTTGCTAAACAAAGAGAAATTGTAGCTATTACTAATTGTAGTTTTACTAGAGTAAAACAAGTGGTTATGCTCATGCAAAGTTTTAAAATATTGAAAGGACATCATGAGTCTGAAGTCAGACTGCACTGGAATCTAATTGCTAACATAATTCCAGAAGAAATTAAAGCTATTACAGAAGTGATTTCCCACTTGGAAAAGTCTGTGAGAAGCCAGACTTCCCTGCCTCTCCTTACAACTAATAAACCTTTCAGAGAGGGAATCTTCTCAGGTGATGGGATAATGATAGGAGAGATGTGAAATTCTGCTTTCTGTTCTGTCTGGTTCAAACCATTGACCTGACCTCCAAGCTTTACTTTCTTAGCTAAAATTAAAGAACCACAGAAGGAGGGTGAAAATAACCCTAATCTACACATGGGAACTGTGGAAGCATGTCATGGGTGGTGTGACAGCACCTGCGGTTGATGAGGAACAAAAGAGGCTGTGGTACCAAATGCACAGCATCTCTCCCCCTCTCTTATTTGGGTTAGCAATGATTATGTATGCAAAGTGGAGCAATTCCCACAAGAAGCTGGAGAGACCTGGGAGAGCCTGCTGCTGGAGGGGGCTTATCGTCCAATCTCTTTGTGCTGTCTTTTTCTGCCTTTTCCTTTTTAATCAAATTTGGTTTCTGTTGAAATTGGTGCAGGCATCCCTTAAAAGTGGCTCCATTGTGAATGATTCTCATTTTCCTGCCAAAAGTCATTTTAGTGGAAAATCCTTTTGTTTGCTGGTAATCCCTCCTTGTGGAAGAGCAGCTGCTCATTTCTGGTAGCAGAGCAGGTATTAATTCCTCAAGGAGAATACACTGTAGGGGCCAAGCCTGCCCAAATGCAAGTGCAAAAGCCTAGGAATGCCACTGGGGATGATGACAAACATTCAAAGACAAAGATGATTTTTGGCTCCAAGAGTGTCTGGCTTCGCCTGGGGAATGATTCATGTCCTCATGTCAGTATGTGCAGCAGCACCTCCCCTTGTTAAGAACATCTTTGCCTTGGTGGGCCCCATCACATCAACCTGTGGTGATTATTTGGGCTTTTGCCATTTCTCCTCCAAGTCAGGAGCTTCTGACTGACACCCAACTTACTCATTTCTCTGGAAGGGGCTGTGAGAAACACACGTGGGCAGACTGGCCTCATGGGGACAGAGATAGTTGTTGTCTGTCAGAAAATAAGTCAATAATGTACAAAACTGTAACTTCTGCAGACATATTGGGAGAAGTTTTAAATACAGACATCATACAGGCACCAGTAAGCCTATGACACCTAATGAGGCAATTTTCTCACCAGAGGCTGTTTCATGTCTCTCATCTAGTGTCTCTATTCCTGGTTGCTCTTCACCTTCCTCTTCCCTCCCCTCCCCTCTCTTTAGTCAAAATAAGCAGGATTAAGTTCTTTCCTTTAATGTAGATATTTCTTGTCTTGGGAAAAACCCGTTTTGTCTCTCTAGGTAATGAAGCCTGTGCTAAGAGTTAAGGTATTTTTGGGAGTTGCTTGCATATATAATCATTCTTTGCATTGCCAGGTATTTTATACCACACCAGATTTTCCAACATTGTCAGACTCTCATTATTTCTTTATTGATAAATAGGCATACATCTCATTGGCAGAGATGATAAGCTTAGCTGCAGGAGCTACAAGAGTAGAAATCAGAGACCAAACATGGCTTTTTTGTACCAGCAATCCTCTTCTCCATCATCTTGCTAATGCTGGTAGAGAGGCTCTAGACTTGCACAGAAATTTGAAGAATATAGATTCCTGGGAATCTAAATGTGTTACAGACAATGGCAACAGCTATCCTACAGTTAACTTAGTTAATGCTGGACTGCTTTGTTGCTGTGACGAATTAGCTGAATGAATAAATAGCTGTCTGCTCCTATGAAAATAAATTCTAATACGCAGTTAAAATGAAATATTTTCCTTCTGAGGGCGTGGGGAGCTGGTAGATAAAATTATAGGAGGGCCAGATGCAAAAAGTACCATTATCGAACATATTTAAAAATAAAGATAATTAAAAGAAGCGAAAAATATAGAGTCTGTCTTTAAAGGAGAATGCATTTGTAAGCCCCCCTACTAGCATCTGAATCATTAGGGAGAGTATAAGGACTAGTTATGGTAAATGGCAGAGAGATGACTAATTACAGAACACACACACACTTACACACACATAGTTGGATTTCCTTAATAAAATAATGAGAATTTGTTGAGCAGTGGCAGGGAACAGCAAGATCAGTGCTGCAATATTATTATTATTATTTATTTCTCTTACAGGGCTGCACGTAGGAATGAAATGAAATGGGAATCCCCACTGTGGTAGGAGCTGCATAAGCACAAATTGGGTAACTGAGGTGATTGACTCCCATGGTTTAAACACTGCTCTCTGTAGCCATTTCCTGTGGGGATTAGAGTCCAGCTCTGAGGATGTTGGAGCAGGTAGCTTTTTTACCTTGACTTGTGGGAATTAATTTTCCATTAGATATGTCAAAGGTTTGACAGCTGAGCACTAGCAAAGAGATCATGTAGAGCTGAGGATGTACATGCAAGGGCAGAAGTGCAAGTTGCATTGAACAAGCAGAGTTGTAGCACAACCATATAAATTTGAGCTATTCATCCCTGGGTGAAGAGGTTGGATTATTACAAGAACTTCTTATTTCGGAACTAAAACCGGAAACTTATAAATTCAAAATTTCCTGTGTCTTCCTATGTGTCCCTGAGACTGTGAAATACCTAGCATCATGAATCCATGGTGTAACCAGTTCCTAATCCTCTCTCATTTGTACGGACAGGATTTGTTTGTCCTCCTGGAAAAGGATTTGAATGAAAATTATCCATGGACCAGTCTAATCTCAGGTGATGGGAGGAGACTCATGTTTTTTCCTTGTCTCTGTCCTCTGCTTTGGGACTACAATGCCATGTTCTCCCTGGTGTGCAGAAAAGCCCTGCAGCAGACTGACTGAAAAGACATTTCAGAGAAGCCCCGCTGGTTAATGCACATTCCCAGTTGCAGCCTTGTCCCATAATCCTTATTCTGTCACCTGTGAAAGGAGACAATGTGTAGAATCTCACATGTGAGGTGGGAAAAATTACCCAGAAGTTTGTCTACAATGAGATATCTTTCAAGGGGAAAAAATTTTATTTGGATGGTATTTCCTTACACTAGGAAGTCAGAAGTCTTTGTAATCTTACTGATTTGCACCCTATGATGCAGATTATGTAGTGTAGTAATTAAGAAAGGAAGTTGGGACACATTTAGGTCATTTTTAGGTAATTTTCTTTCTTCCCAGTGAACACTTACAGCATCCTGCGCTTTGCTAATGTAAGAGTCTTCATTATCAGAAAATATTTACAAGCTCAGGATTCTCTCCCTAATACTTACCTGAATTGGATGCAAAGAAAGAGGTTAAGACTAGGATAACAATATCCTGATCTTTTTCCAGAATATTTTCCCAGTTTTCGAAGACTTTTGGCTCAGTATTTTCTGGATTCTTTTCTTTGGAAAGCCCATCTGGTTTCTCTCCCGTTATATAATGGATTCTACCTACAGTCACCTCTAAACACGGCATGTAATGGATGATCTAATTTTTTCTTTGTCTTTTTTCACTGGAAGTTGCTGGTTTGGTGTTATTTTTTGGAAAAGACATAATCATGTTGTCCACCCTTTCATTGTCTCCATCGAGCTAATGACATCACAGAGCTTTTTCATATCAGTCGTTCCAAATAAATGAAGTAGTTCCTCAAATGAAGACTATAAGTGTACTTTGGGAGGATCTCTGTATATATATGATATGCTGGAATGAACCATGTTTGTTGGTCATGTTAGAGATTTCTTTTGTCAGTAATTAGGGTGTATATATAACTGGTTTTACTTTCAGAAGTTTGTCTGCACTAATCAATTTCTTTGGTCAGGAACCACAATTGACTCCCTAAAATGCTTGAGTGATCAGTATTGCCTGAAGATGCAGTGCTGTTCAATGGAAATGCAGTTGCCTACACACAGTTGTCTAGTGTGAGAAGCCCTCGGTTATCCAAGATAACTACATAGGGTGGCAAAAATGAGATCTGAAGGGGACCTAAGCTTTTGGAATCTGCTCTGGACTTTGTCAAGGCCGCATCAGATAACTCAGGACATCATAGATGACATTTTCTGCCTCCTTTTAGCCAAGCGATTCTTCTCTACAACACTTGAAACTAACCTTTCTTCTTCTCTACACTCTTGAAGCTAACCTTTCTTCATGAAGTAACACATAAGGAATTAGGTGCTGGCTTTCAGATACTTTAAGAAAGTTGTTGCCATGATTTTCACTTACAGACAATGATAATTTTTCTCCGAATCTATATTAATAAAAAGGGAGCTCCAGATGAGCTGTAAGCAACTGTTTAATGATTCTAGATTTGGTTAGCAATACTGTCATTTCTCTGGATGTTCTTGTGTGGTTTTATTTGTATATTCTAATTAAAAGAACTTAGAAGCTCTTGGATATCTTCTTTATTTATTCATTTTGTAATTGGAAAATTCTATAGTTTAGAATTGGGGCATGTGAAGATACAGCCATTTCATCTCCTGCTGTGATCTCGTTATATGTCCCAGATTAATTGCTATCAAGCCAAGTTAGAATTTGGAAAAAAATGCTGTTAGGGATTAATCCTGAGTGTATTCACAAATCAGGGAGATGATTTAATATGTGTCAGCTGTACAAGACTGCTGAGTCTTGCTTTTGTTTTTGTCTTGTGGTGCCAGACATCTTTATCCTGGAGATACACACTCACTAAATACCTTGTGATGCATTTTCCAAAAGAGGAGGTTTTGATTCTGTTGGTCCAGTCCATTTCCAAAGGCCTTGTGACATCTGGAGTTACTGTCATACCTGTGTTAGTGCGACAGTCAGAATCTCATTTGTCACTTCCAAGGCCAAATCCTCTTGGGCCCAGGGAATTCTTCAGCTGAAATGGGCATACACTCATCCAGTGTAGTTGGGTTCCACAGATTGCTTCACAGGGGCCGTACTCAACTCCCTACAAATAAATAATCACATGAGTCTGTTGGATCATTGAGAAAAGTTCTTTTTAATAGCACACATATGATGTCATTTTCTTATAGAAGACCCCAATGTCCCAATTTGTGGTTGTAGGAACAAGAAGCTGCTTACAGCAGTGATTTGGACACTTGGATGAGTGAACTGTTTGAACAGATCTCTCCCTGCTACTGTTTATGTGGAAAGAACAAAAATGTGGACAAAAGACTTGGCTGGTTGAATACCCATTTACTCTTCAAAGTAAATGGATATTCAACCAACTGTTTGGATGGTTGGAAGAGTAAAAAGGGACAAAGGACTGGGGGTCTCACAGGTTCCTAACCTGTTCAGTTTCTAAACCTTATGAAAAGGAAGTACACTGACAAATATAATGAAAGAGCAGAATTTCACAGCAGTTTTCCTACAGAGAGTTGAAACAAAGTTTTTCACCTTTTCTCTTGTGCTACCTCTGAAAACAAGGACAAAAGAGCCATTGTTTCTGGTGAAGTAAAGATTTTCACCTGCATTCTCCTGACAGTGATTCTGTGTAGCACAAATCAGAAATTATGCAAAAAGAATGCTTTGATACTCTGCTATTTATGTGTATGCAATGCTAAATGAATTAGAAGCTATACATAGATGATTATAACGTGTCAGCATTTTGGAAATGATAGAAGTAAATGACACCCTTGATCACAGAGACGATACAAAGACAAAGGCTTGAACATGCAAAAAAAGAGGGGGGTCCCTATTTTTCCATAAGGAGAGGAGGCTCAGAATAAAGCCCATGGAGGCAAACCCTGTATCATGATTATTGCTGCTGTATGTCTCTGTTACAGAGCCATGGAGTTATGTGGAGGAGGATCTGATTGTGAATATTGTTTACTGTTGGATTCTTGTTCCCTGGTATAATTCTGCTTAGTGTATTCTTCTGAATTCTGCCTCTGGTCGGCTCTTCATGCCATTAAATAAACATTAAATCAAAGCTATCTCCCCCTTTCTCATTGAAATATTTGTAAAAATGACAACTGAAATTGATCAGAAAGTCGTGGTCAGGGGCTCAGCTGTGTTACAGCACCAGTTTGCACCAGCTGAGAATCTGATCCTAGCACTAAGGGTTTTTTTGTCACATCCATTTGATTAGAAATCCCTTTCTTAAAGCCTCTGTAAATATGTGTTCTTTAATTCTGTTTTAAGTTCTCAGTGGATTAAGAATGTGTCTAATTTATCCATGCATAACATGCCTAGAAAAATGCTCTTCAGTGCTGAAACACTTTACAGAGCATCTTTAAAACCCTTTATGGAGACACTAATGGAATTTTCCTGCTTTCTACCCAGCATTCTCCTTTCTAAAACTTCCAAAATATAGCAGACAGCATAATGCAGAATATGAATTGTTTAAAATCAGGCATCTTTCCTGTCCTTCCTTTTCCCCATGTACAGCAATTTTCTTTTTAAAATTTGCAGCTGTACAACTGTAACAGGATGTCCTTTGCTATGGGAAACATATGAGCATCTGTATGCTTTCTGACTCAAATCGTTTTAATTCAATTTTAGTGTACACTTGACATGATGAATTCAAGTCATGTAACTATAGAATAAGCATTGGAGAAGATGGATGGAAATGGGAAAAAGTAATGTGTCATCAAATGACACATTTTGTTCCATCCTATCTCAATGTCACGGACATGATAGGGAATGAATTAGTTTATACAAATATACTTAGAGGCTTGTATTCCATTATCTGTTGCGTTGGTCCCAGTTTGAATTCAGGTTGTCAAGGATTCATTTGGGTACATTGAAGATTTACAGGGAAGAGGCAGCAGGTAGGGGAGAAATATGAAAAATGGAGCTCTTGGTGACCTTTCCCTAATATTTTATGTTCATTGGAGTTGCCAGTGTTCCATCTGTCCAGGTTTCCTTTGAGACGATTACAGATGATGGATGATGCCAAGATAAGAATGCTGTCACCGGCCAGGGAAGTCTTGCAGCCTGCTCTTTTTTCTGTCACAAAATTTCCATGTGATCTTGAGCTACCACACAACCAGGTTGGAGGCACGGCCTTGGGAGAGGTGGGGAGTGGATTAGCACATCTTAACACATGCTGTGGTTGCTGGTCATGTTTGTGCTTTTGGCTGCCCCCAGCATGAGTATGTCAGCTGGGGTGACATACATCACACGATGTGGCTGGTAAAAGCAAAGTCCACGTTTTGTGCACTGTCTCCACTGAACAGTCATCTGTGATGCCATGGTAAACAACAGCTGTGAATAATCTGACAGTACAGGTTATAATATATTGTCAAAATAATTACCCACTGGTTTTAAAACAAAACTGCCAGAAATATAGTAAGTTCATCCTGATTTATTAATGATTCAACAGCACACTTTAGTTCTAGTAAGTGAGGGGACAAGCCACAGATTTCATCCTTTGGATAACTGAGGTCTAAATTCTGATTCAAGGAAGAGTCTGGTTGTTTAATATCCATCTTTAGAACCTAGTGCTGTTATAAATCCTTCCTATGTTGGTGAGTTAAATGGTATTTTATATTCCTGATGTATTGATTAAGAGACTAAATTAAATAGCTTCTGTTAGATTAGAATTTTCTTATGGGAGCAGTTAAGGAGTGAAGGCTGCATGACCTCTTTTGGAGATGTTGGGGACCCTCCATTGGTCTGCAGAGGCAGACTTGGGGTTGTGGTGGATGTGCAGTGAATGCAGGGGTGTGTGCCTCACAAGGTTTGTATGGAAAAGCTTCGTAAGGGGGGAAACCTGGTAGGATAAGAGCATGAATCTGCACACATTTCCTGCTTTCAGAGTGTTCGGAAAAATCAGTCTCGTAGTAGAGGTAATGTATGACCACTGTTAAGAAACTCCATATCTCAACAGCTTTTTACTCAATGAATTGCACTGATTGCCTTTCTGAATATGATGAGGCTTCATCTGTGTTTTGTAAAGTGCTTTATAGTCCTTCTTTAAGATACAAGTGCCTGATATTTGCAGGACATACTGCTGCTTAGTCAAGATCTGTCCTTTTGTAGCAACAGCTTCATTCAAGGCCTCTGTTCCCTGACAGAAGTGCCCTGGTTCGAGTCCATGCTTGGCTCAAACCATGTTTTCTCAGGAATTTCTTTCCATACTACATCCAGCGATTGTTTTGAATGAGATGCCTTGTTCCTTTCTGAATCTGTTGGTCTTTTTGTTTTGCTCTGCTTTGTTTCATTAGCAGTGATGAACAGGAGTTTTGAACGAAGCTGATCACAGCAAACATGTCAAGTTTGCCTGCTGCTGCTCCTCAACATACAGCTGGGACACATTGTTGGGAAAGCACCTCTGCCAAGATTCACATGGACATGCAAACAATATCCAAATAAAGGGGTGGTCTCAGACAAAGCCTTTCAATATAGCTTTCAGGAAACTTTTTTTAATCATGCAAATAAAGGAGGCTGAGGGGAGACCTTACTGCTCTCTACAACTCCCTGGCAGGAGGTTGTAGCCAGGTGGGGGTCAGTCTCTTCTTCCAGGTCTCTTCATCCCAAGTGACAGGATGAGATGAAATGGCCTCAAGCTGCACCAGTGGAGATTTAGGTTGGATATTAGGAAAAATCTCTTCACAGAAAGGCTGGTCACACAGGCTGTCCAGGAAAGTGGTGGAATTACAGCCCCTGGAAGTATTCAAAAACATGCAGATGTGGTGGTTGGAGACAGAGTGGGTTGTGGCAGCATGGCAGTGCAGGGTCAATAGTTGGACTCAATTTGCTTAGAGGTCTTTTTCTAACCTTAATGACTTTATAATTATATGAATTCAGATTTTACCTGGGCTGAACATGTCATGAATTTCCCCTTCCTCTCTATACCTCAAGCTGTATTCCATGAGCCAAATTTATCATTCTGCATAGTTCTTTTGAAGACATTTCCATAGGTTAACTCAAAACAAATTGCTCCTTGTCCCAAACTAATTGTTTTTCTTTCAAAAAAGATAAATATCTAATATCCTCAGCATATTTTATGTGCTAAGCAGATAATCACAGTTACAGGAAAACCTGACTTTTGTCCAGAAGAAAATTACAGACTTGTAGCTGTGAAATACCACAATCCTGAATAAAAAGAAAAGAAGAAAAAAAAAAGCTGAATCAGATTTTAGATATACACTATATTCAGTGGGCATGTATCTGAATCTTTGAGATTGCTTTGGAAATGTCGTCCTCAAAATGTATGCTACACATGTTAGCTGTTCATGCAGCAGGCTCTCTTTCAGGGAGATCCATGTCTCAGGTTGTTGAAATATTTGATGAATATGTAAGGATAGAGGAAAAAGATATAAATCATTGCGAAGTAAGAGACCACACTAGAAGTGTGGTCATTTTGCAGCCAAGGATGTTGTCACACACTTTGTTACCTGCTTTGCCTTTAAATACAACCTTTGCCCCTTGATAACTCTCTTTGTGCCTTTAGGGCTGAGGTGAGGATGGAGAATTACTCTCTGAACACATATTATTATAGAGCAAAGAGTTCTTCAGAAGTTCACCTTTAGGATGCAAATACGTAGACAAGAGGGCTTTCTTAGGTCCTTAAAATTGTAGTTATCTGCTAAGTCAAAGAATAGAGACAAAGCGCATCTGAGGAGAACTTGGGTTAGTTGAAAGCCATGTTTTGTCAAGTGAAAATTATTAAAAATTTTTTATATATTTAATTTTTTCCAGTGTCTGGAAGGTAAAGCCTGAAAAATTACTTGTATTCATACAGAAAAACCTCTATACTCTGCAAAGGTTGTATTTAACAGCTTACAAACTGCTAACTTCTCCCTTTCCTTCTCTCTCTCTCTCTCTGGGCTAGTTATGCCATCAAATACTTGTCTGTACCTCCCGTGATGGTGTCAGCATCTCTTACATGGAGGAGCAGTTTTGTCAAGATAAAAAGTGTGGTATTTTAGCAGCACCATTGTGTTCTGAAGAAGTTCGTAGCACTGTCTTGGGTTCTCCCCAGCCTGCTTCAGCAGCTGCTGTGGAGTACAATGGATGAATTTGCTGCTTCAAGGGAAAACTCAAGCATACAGCTGGAATTACCTCTTTGCTGAGGTCCCATTCCCCTACTTCAGACTCTCTCCTGCCTTTGACACCCACACA
Organism: Calyptomena viridis; assembly: GCA_013390005.1. NCBI lineage: Eukaryota > Metazoa > Chordata > Aves > Passeriformes > Eurylaimidae > Calyptomena > Calyptomena viridis. The sequence continues at coordinate 103,972 of WEIV01025888.1, forward strand.
TCTGCTCTTGCTGCTTCCCATAGCACTGTCACACCCCTCTCTATCCCACTGAATTCACTGCACCTGCAAAAATTTATTTCATTCTTTTTGCTCAGGTTCACTTTTCATGCAGACAGGTCAGTGTTTGCAAACGTTCATAGATGTCTTCTCCTGGGGGAGGTGCACTGAGAGGTTCTCTTGTTTACCCCATTACAATTTTCTGAGTTGGGAGATGTAATAACTCAAAGTCTGTATTTCAGCATTTTTTGAGAAAGCAATTTACCCTGTGCAGTTTTTATTGTGATGAATTGTCCCATGTGTTTTGTGTCAGCTCTTACGCCAGATCAACTCTCCGAGGACTTTGCTGTTCCTGCTAGTGGCAAATGCTGAAAAGTTACCTCAGTGACATAACTTGATTTGCTGAGGAAGCTGGTAAGAATTGAAGTCATGTCTATTACTGAGACCATCCATCCTCTTTAATTATGAGGCAGCAGCATTTTGTTGTTAGCTTGTTATATAAAAGTGTGCATGCCAAGGAGGTTGGCTTGGTATGGACTTCAATAGGGGATTTAAAGACCTCTTGAATTTTGTGGAAATGGAAACCAGACTTTGAGGACAGCATGTAGCTTCAAGTGAAAACTGGGGACTTCAGAGGTTTTAGCTTTCAGAACTCTCTTCTTGCAAGGAGGTTTTGTTATTTTTCTCCTGATTAGCAGTGGAAGTTAATCATAAAGAATAGCAGGAAATCATGGGAAAGCCTGCTTTCGTGGAGTAGCATTGATAGGCATGAAGGTCCATCCCCACAATGACAGAAAACTCACTACAGGGTGAAGTTTAATCCTAAGAGAACTCAAAAGAAATTGAAGAGCACCATCTGAGGCTTAACTGGTCAGTAGAGAGAACCCAAACAGTCACAAGAAAGTGCCTGCCAGATAAAGGTCTGGGGCTTGTTCTCACTGTCTATAAGGTGCTTGATTTTCAGAGTTAGTAATCTGAGCTTTTGCCTGTTGCTTTTGGCGCTTGCAACTGGTCTGATGGCTGGGCACGATCAGGTTTGAGCATTTTAGCACCTTGATCTTAAAAGTGTCATGGGGATTTCGTGCTGGTGGCAAATGCTGAAAAATTATTTAACCAAATCAATCCAGAATGTTTGATTTTTTTACATGAGCGCTCTCTCTCTGATACTGGTAATTCCCACACATACTGGGACTCCCACTCTAGATTCACATTTTAATTCCCCTCCAGTGTTTCCTCGGGGCTGGCTGGGCACATGGCAGCTGATGGGGCAGGCATGCCCTGCCAAGGGACACAGTGTGCAGGGGCTGGTTGGCCTGGGTCATGTGCTGTGTGACCAGCTGGTGGGTACAGGCTTGTGCAACATGATTTCAGCACGTGAATTCCTACTGCAGCTTTTCTTCACTGGAGGAACTCATTCAGTTCTCCTTCTGCTTTCTGATTACCAGCACTCAGGAAGCTTGTGGGAATTTCTGTCTGTTATTTTCTCTCTCCCATCTCTAAAGCTGTTGGAAAAGGGTTGAAATGCTTTAGGAGAAAAGGGTGGAGGGAATCAGACTAAGATGTGGGAATGTGATAATGACAACAAAGAGGCTGATTTAATTACGCAAAAACTAAATATGGTTAAAAACAGACATAGATTTAAAAAAATTGTGTAAGCAATGGTATTTTTTTCTTTTCAGTCTTGTATCCTAATCATGACAGCATTTTTATATTTATTTTTCTTTCTTTTTGCATTGTTCCTTGCTTCTGGTCCATTTACTTTTTAAGCTGAGCCAGTTCCCGGTGTTTCAGCTTTGCACCAGTTACATCATTCCTTTATTTTATTAGAAAACAGGCACACAGATGCAGACATGGGAACAAACTTTTTAACAAGGCCTGTTACAATTGGCAAAGGGGCTTCAAAGTGAAGGAGTGTAGACTTAGCTTAGATATAAGGAAGACAGTTTTTACAATGATGGTGCTAAAACCCTGGAACACGTTGCCTAGAGAGGTGGTAGGTGTCCCATCAATGGAAACAATCAAGGCCAGGCTAGATGGGGCTCTGAGCAACCTGGTCTAGTGGAAGGTGCCCCTGCCCATGGCAGGGGGATTGGACAAGATGTCCTTTAAATGTCCCTTCCAACTCAAACTATTCTTTAATTCTAAGGTGCTTGAGATGGACAGCACTGGACTTTGCCACAGGCATGGTTACTGCTGCCTCTCAGGTCAGTAGCTACAGGTCTGACTTGCAAATACTGCCAAAGGAGGATGCAATGTGAATGCATGATCTGGTGAAAAAAACCCCACCCTGCAATCATAAAAAAACATCAATGTAAAACTCTCCTTTAATCCCTTGGAAACCAGAGTTAATAATGTTAACATGCTCCAGCCAATGGCTTTTTCTTCAACATCTACCCAGAGCTACAGGAGAACCTTCTTTCTGCTGTCCTGGTGCAAGTAAAGCTGAATGTCACCTTCTGCTTTCTCTTGCCTCTTCCCTCTCCCTATTCATAGTTCTCCTTTCAGTGCAGGACTAACCCAATTCTGCTTAGTTTGTAAAGCTTGACAAGATCACCACTCAAGGTGCTAAGTTTATAAGGTGCATTCATTTTTCATTTCAAATTCTGCCTCTCAAGCTATCTATAGTACAGCATTTAGGTGGCAAATAAAGCTGTAGCTGGTGAGCTGAGCAGAAAAAAGAGATGATAAATGAGTTAATACTGAGTTTGTCACAAGGCAATTTGCTGTATGAATTAAAACACAAATTGGCTCATGGGTTTAGAGTTTACCAGCTCTGCTACAAAGTGTGTTAGTGAAGAAATCTGGTGATAGTGTGAAGGACTATTTTTCTTATAGCTAGGCAACTTGGCTGTCCTCTCCCTCTGGCAAAATGTCAAAAGAATAGAGAATAACACTGTGCTTATGTGAGTGATGCTTTAAAAGGGGAGTGTCATACATGCATTAAATTAATCTCTTTAGGTCAGGGGAGCTGTCTGCTTAGCAGTGTCTGTCCATAAAGTATTATGTACTTGTGGTCCCATTTCCTTGGGTCTAACATATTTTTATATTAAATAGTGCTCTTAGCTGGCCTTCTCTTCTCTTGGCAGTCAGAGCAACCATTGCTGTTAATTGAAGTAATACCTGACTAAATGCTAGCAAGCAGGACACATGCCATGAGAAGACTGCATTCCTACGACTCAAAACAAGCTCCTATCATGAAAAATGGAGCAGGACCTAGACCATAGGAGAAGGGGTTTAACATGGAAAAAGAGGAGGTCATGAACTAAATGCCACATTATTCTCAATTTTTATTTTAATTTGATGTAGTGGAATCACATTGCCCTCGTCTAAGAGAGCAGCTCACCTTACACTCCCTCTATTGCAGCCTGCAGACATCAGGTCTGGGTTCATGAGGTTTGTGTTCCATCACAGCGTCCCTCCTTCTCAGAGACTCCAAGTCTCTTTAAGGCTGCACTTTTCAGCCATGATCTGTCTTCACTTAGTGACTAAAAGTCCTTTTCTTCCTGTGACAGCCTCTTTGAAAAAAATTATTTCCTTTTCATCCATGGCAAACTGAGTAACAAGGAAAGGATTACACAGCTGTGTGTATATTTGGCTAATGCAAACCATGAATGTCCTAATAAATTCTCATCAATCCCAGTCAGCCAAGTAACCTCCACCTCAGTGCATGAGACTATGGAGTGACATATTCTGCCCTCTTGTACATGTCCCGTGAGCTCCATGTGCCTGCAGAGCATCTGCCAACACCAAAGTCTTTTCACTACAGGGCAGCTGTGGTAGAACATTCCCTAGATCTCTGCTGTCAGCTTGGAAAGAGCAGACTGTGGATGACAGCAAGTAGCTTTCTATGAACTACACTGCCTTCTTATTTTTTGGGGAATTCATGGTGGTTCATTTAATTTTGCCGTGTTACATTTTTTTAGTTTGTTTTAAATTTACCCAGCCATCTCTGGCAGTAATGCATGCAGGTAAATTAAAGTGCTTGTAGGGCTGATAAAAGAATATGCAGAACTTCCTCAGTGTCCTGGCTGCCTGTTGACTTACAAAGCACATTACCAGTCATGGTTCATGTATCTTCCCTAACCTGCTATAAGCTCAGGGAGTACCACCTTTATCTTACAAGAGGGGAAGCTGAAACAGAGCGGGTAAAGCCTTGATCTTCAAAGGTGTTTAAGTGAAATGGAATCCAGAGGAAAACAGGCATTTAAACTGTGAGATTCTTAACTAAATTAGAAGTTCTAGGCCTATGGGACTTCTCAAAGTCATGCAGGGAAGGCCGTGGAAGAGTAAGGAACTTAGCCCAAGGTTCTGTAGGCTTAGACAAACACTTTGTAATGATCCCAGATTTCACTGTATGCAGTTATGCACAGGGAAAAGTAAGTAGCTATTCAAGGGCTAAATATTCTTTTCTCCTGAGTGAGTTGTGAGGAGCTTTGCCCTTGTCAGCTGCAAACGTGAAGATGAAACCAATAGAAAGAGATGGTATTTTGTTATATGTCACCCTGAGAAGTTTCCTGAGAAGCAGATTACAGAAAGAGGCTTTCCTTCCTTGAAAGGCAGGTGTCAGCTGTGCTTTTTACCTCCTGCTGGGGTGTTTCTGAAATCTCTGAAAAATTGTCTGAAACTGTCAAAGATCTGAGATCTTAATTTCTGTGGTCCTCCTGGAGACTGAGATGAATTGTTCCACAGTTCTAACTACGTTAAACTTTGTCCTTTCTCTGCTTCTTCTACTGTGCTATAGTGATTGGCATTCAGCCTGTTCCCCATGCTACTGAACAAGTGCCAAAGCACAGGCCCAGAAAGATTTGTCCCCTTGGTTCCTGATCCTTGATGCTGCTCTTTGTTTGCAAGCATTTAAAAGCAGAAAAACAACTGTCAGTGTTGTCATAGCCTCTCATTTTCTTAACAACACAGTGTAGAGGAAGAGAGGAAGGAGCTCTGTTTTACCCTTGGAAGGGCTGGATATTAGGTCTGTGAATTCTAGTTGTATAATAAATAGTTCGTATAGCAATAGAATTACTGGTTAACCAGATGGCTGCCCATGCCCATATTTGCTTCTGACTGAGCCTTGAATCATACCTTCATCTAAGAGTGGTAAATTTTACCTTGACCAAAGTGGTCTTCCATGAGGTTTGTAACACTTGGGGCTTGGGATTCAGAAGAAGGAAGGTTAAGCACTGGGAGCTTCAGCTGAAACCTGTGGGAACTGGTGATGAGATTTATGGTGAGTTAAAATGTATGAAAATCAAGTTTTTTAGTTATAATTTGCTATGATTCTATGATCCTGGTTGGAATGATCAGACAGGAGATTCCCAAAAGTGAACAAATTGTGGTTAGATAAGACACTTGCAAATAGTAAATAGAAATTATTTTTACACATGGGGAATTTATTATATGAAACAGTCTTTTTAGAGTATTTTGGAGATTTGTTTTATGATATATAAGTAGTGATAAATTATGCTTGCTGGGGTGTTCACATAGAACCACAGGCCAGCTAGAATATGGGAAATGAGCAGAAGAGCCTTACCCAGTCCAGATGAAGATGTCATTGCAAGGATATTCACAACAGACTCCCATCATCAGTGGCCACAAGCAACTGCCTCTGTTTGAAAGATTTGATTCCTCACGAGTGCTACCCTGTGCCAAGTTCCCAATAAACTAGTTCTTTTTGACAAACACTCTGTCCGTGAGTGTCAGTGTAAAAAGCTGTGGACAGAAGTGCTATAAAATGTTAAGTATTCAGAAAGATCAATCCATGGGTATAACAAACTCGGCTCTCAAAGCTGACAGTGTGTCTAACAATATCTCCCTCAACCCTAATTCCTCATATTTAAAATGAAGATATTAATGTTCTTGAGTCTTGTGAAAATAAGTCCTTCTTGGAGCACTTAAGGAAAATCATGATGCACTCAATAAAAAAAGTGAATGATGAATTCCAGCTGTGCACAGTTTGAATGAGTCATGACAAAAAATGGTGCAGAGTTCCCATTAAACAGTGGCATTAAATTGGAGTTTTGAATAACTACCTGGTCACTGCACATTGTGTTTAAGTGCAATGAATGAGGTCGGGCCCAGTGGGAAAACTAGTCTGTGATTATATCATTAAGGACTATCATAGTACTCCTGAAGTGCGAACAAAAAAGAATGGAAGGTTAAATGGTTGTTCCATTTTTGGTATTTTCTTGACTGCTGAATGTTTTGACCGTAAATCTTGCTATTGTGTCACATACATTTCTGGACATGAGTGGTAATAAATATCAGTTCGTTAGGGCCAAAAGCTCATTTACAGTATCCTCTTAGAGCTTCTTGATGGAATAGTTTGTATCCCATGAGACTGGCTTTATAAGAAGTGGAACATTTCTTTTTCTTTTCACAAAGCTTTACCATGACACATGCAATAACAAACACTGTGCTGCACCAGTATGTGTTTGTGTTTACTCTGCTTGAGACTCCCCATCAGCCCTCACCACTGTTAATAATCCTGTCATCAAAGTTGAGATTGCCATGGGAAGCATATAGGCAAAGTTAAACAAAGTGAGGGACTAAGGAAAAACAAGCAAATTGCATCATGGAAATCTTTGTCCCTGCTGTGTGCTGACAGCATACCAGCATATGGAAGAATTGCCAAGAAAGGGATTAGGGAACTTCAGAGTTCCTTAGAGAGGAACCAGGGCAGGAAGACCTCACTAAAATGGAGATTGGTTTTTCTTGTGGATCCAGATCGTTCCTTTCTGTGAGCTCATTTCTAGCTTCCTTCATTCAGTGTGACTCTGAATTTCTGTATCTCTATCTCTGTATTTCTAGCTCTTTATCTCTTTCTGTATTTCTATTTCTTCGCTCCATGCTTTTAGAGTTACTTTGGCAACATTTTATCTGAGCAGGTATCTCTGCAATAGCTGAGGAAAAAACAAACAAAAAAACCCCCAACAAAACACAAAAAACCCCTCAGCAACAAAAACGCAACACCGAAAGTGATGCTAATGTCAAGTTTGATTTAAGAATCAAGTGGAGATGCCCATCATGAGCAGGCAAGAATCAGTCCATAGTCTGTAATTTACTGTGAGAAAAGGTAGAAACATCCCACATATTAATGAGCATCTTGGAACTGCAGAGTTCAGGATTAACAATGAGATATTTGCAGGTACCACTGTATCAGTGATGAGTTACAGATTGCCTGTGTTTTACAATTAATCCTGAAAGACAGGAAGGGATGTATTGTGATTGCTGTATAATTATGTTATGAAGGTCCTTTCATTAAACTCTGTACAATGGCAGCTGAGCACTTGTCCTGCAGCAGGTGCTGTGTGAAACACAGCAGTGAATTTGCTTTTCAAGAGCAGGTCAGGGGGCCATCAGGAGAGTGCATTCCTGCATATGCAACACAGCCTTAGCAGAAGTGAAGAGCATCTCAGAGAGAGACATTTCTTTGCTTCAGGCTGTTTCTGACTGGTTTGTTCTCTGTTTACCCCAGAGAAGGAGGCTACAGAGAAAATAAAGAAGGTCAGACATGTTATAAGTGATGTGTCCTTGTACAAGATATCTGTGAGACTGCTGATGCTCTTTCCCCATCATCAATCACATAATGGGAGTGAGACCTTGCTGGCCATCACCTTTGACTCGACTGTTGTGTTTAGACCCAGCATCTGGGTGCTGTCAGGTCATACTGGCTTCCAGAAGTGCCTGGCTAGAAGTAAGTTCACCTTCTAAAGCCTCATGTCATTGTCTTGATTGAGGTAGTTTTTTGAGTGATGTGTCCCTGGTCTTTTCCACTGTCCCCTGCAAACATGAATCATATAATCATAGAATGGTTTGGATTGGAAGAAATCTTAAAGATCATCTAGTTCCAACCCCCCTGTCACCTTTTGCTAGACCAGGTTGTTCAAAGCCCCATCCAGCCTGGCCTTGGACACTTCCAGGGATGGGGCATCCACAACATCTCTGGTCAACTTGTGCAAGTGCCTCACCTCTCTCACAGTAAAGAATTTCTTCCTAATATCTCATCTATTCTTTCAATTTGAAGCCATTCCCACTTGTCACTCCATGCCCTTGTAAATAGTCCCTCCCTGGCTTCCGTGCACCATCTGATATAAACTGATTTTCACTTATCTGAACTAGGTTTGCATGTTAGGATGAGTGTTGAGTAACAGGAGGGCTGTGTGTTGCTGAAAAGAGAAAGACTGGGCAGCTATAGACTTCCGACCCTTCTTTGCAGGTTGGCTCCTGATGAGTGCAAGAAAAGGAGCAAAGCTGAGGAGGATGAGCTGTCTGACATTGCATGTTCCCATCATCCTTTATCTAAACAGGCTGAAACCTGCCAGTTATAGCCAGAAGTCAGAACAAGCTTCCTAGCTAAAGCTGTGCATTTTAATTAGCTTCTATGCACTTGGGGACTGAGCAGTGACATAAAGTAGCTTTCTTAGCTGGATTTTTAAAAGATGGTAGTTTATGGGGAGGAACCTCTCATTTTAGTAATTTTCTTTATCTGAGGGCAGGTGCAGACTGTCTGTAGGTAAATATTTCTTACAAATATTGTAAGAATTTTGTATATTCCACTCTTGCACACCAGTACTGCTCTGTTGAAGCCAGGAATTGTTTTGATTTATCTCAGCAGCAGATATGTACTGGCTCAGGAAAACAGGGGTAAAAAAAGACAATAGAGAAAGTGCAAAATAAAGAACAAACTCTGTCAGTTAGTTGCTTTAATTAACTTTACTTTGTAACCCACAGAACGTTATTTTGGCCTTATTTGCACTGCTGTAAGTGGACTGTGCTAGGCACTCATTAGAAAATCTATGGCTAAACTTGGTGAAGCTGATGGAAAGGTTTGCCTTATTTTAGTGAGTCTGAGAGTAGAGACAGCATCGCTGTATGTTTTCTAAGAAATACAGACCCTTATCAATTTTTCCTCCTGCTGTTCAGGGGAGATGTCTTAGGGCTGTTGTTGCCTTTGTTCCATCATGACACTCCTCTGCCAGCCTCAGTGCTGTCAGAGCCTTCTTGCAGGGAGGATTCCAGCTCCGGAAAGTGATTCCTGTTTCTTTTATTTTTAGCATCAAGATGTCTTTTATTCTGGCTGAAGGACAAAATCTCTTTTCACAGGGGCTGCTTGAACAGCAGAAATGAGTGGCTATTAAAAGAAGGCTTACTGTAAAATAGGATAATAACCTAGTTATTTTGCATTTCTAAGTCATTCTTGAATTGATATTTCCTTTCCTACAATATACACCAATTAAAAGCAACTGAGCAAAAAAAAAAAAAAAAAAGCAGTCTGTGCAATAATCTGACAAAGGATCATGGACTGTGAAATGAAAGAATTATTTTGTTGCATTATTGTGAGGATCCATAGCAAATTCTTACGAAACAGACTTTATCCCAGACTACCGCTACAAATGTCCTTTAAGTCTTGGAAATGCCTTGTATATTTTAGTGCCTTTTGTATACAAATAAGCATAGGTAACACATTAGGTTTCAAGGACAACTTCTCTTGTCTGTCCTCTGAATGCTCCTGGAATGTCCTTTATATTTCTACTTGTGCACAGGTCCAAGAGCTTTGCAAGGCTCTGTTATCCCTGATTCATTAAATAAGATTATTGACAATATATGAATATTCCTCCAGAGAGGTGGGGGGATGTTATCTGGAGGACAAAACATTGAATAGGAATGAAGGTAGTGGTATATTCTCTGATGATGCCTAATAGTTAAGAATGGTGCATTTCAGTGCCCTGGAGGTTAATGGAAAGGTTGGGACAACCCTCAGTCAAGCTGTTTAGCAAATATCATCAAAACCCAGCCATAGCTGCACTGCAGATTTGGATGCAAGAATGGAAGAGGACAGATGAAGCTTGTAAACAGACAAGGCACTCATTATTCTAACTTGATTGTAGCTAATTAAAAAGGGATATTAGCTGATTGGATTACAGGGGATGGAGCAGAATGACCCTTTGTTCATGCCTGCGCTTGCATCAGTAGGATTCTCTGCTCTGTCCAAGAACGTGCCTGCATTATCCTCATTCTCATTTCTTCTCTCCTGCTTTCAGGGACAGATGCTCCCACACAGTCTGCTCTCCAGAGCAGCATGCCAAACGCCCCAGTAGCTGATGTGCCAGGCTGGCTGGTGCTCCTGTCACTCTGCTGTCAGGCCATGGCAGGGAGAAGCTGCCACAGCGTGCTGCTGTGCTCTCTGACTGCTCAGTGGGTGTGCAGTCTGCTGGATGCTCTCATCAGGGCTTGGAATAGAGAATCAAGAAACCACATCCAGCACCTACCAACACCGTGCTGAGCAGGGCCTTTATTTCTTCTGTGTTGTTTGACATCCTCAGTTCCCACAAACAGAATCTTATGCCCCATTCCTGAAAGTGTTCAAGGCCAGGCTGGATGGGGGTCTGAGCAACCTGGTCTAGTGGAAAGTGTCCCTGCCCATTGCAGGGAGGTTGGAATTAGATAGTTCTTTCCAACCCAAACCATTCTGTGATTCTATGGTTTCTTGTGCAAACTTTAAACAATAATTAGATATAAGTATTGTGCACCTACCAGATGTGAGACCATACAGACACTTACTGTCATTCAGGTAAGAAAAGTAGCAATAGCAGAATATGGATTTTGGAACTAAATATGAACAAGGCTGAAACAAAGTGTCACATTCCTATTTTAGTCCTTTATACAAAATAACAGGATGCCATTGCATAGTCTTTTTAGTTCCCGACCTGTGAAACCACAGCTCTTAGAAATGCGGTCTTAGCTGTGTACTAATTCTTTTCTCTTTGGCAGGACTGAGGTTGTTATGATTTTTCATGGTTGTCTCATGTTTTAAATTCAGAGCAGAAAGGCAGACAGACAGAACTGCCAGAGCAGGCAGCAATATTAAGAAGCCTGAAGAGAGACTTGCATATGTGCCGGGCAAGGAGAAAGGAATGTGATGTCTTTTTCTGAAAAGAGATGAGCCAAGGGAGTCTATTTCCAGATTTTCTAGCTGGCCATGCCCTTCTCATTTTTTTAAGAGGTCAGACATTTAATTTTTAGTGTTGACTCTAGAAGCTGTTCAGTTCAATGATCATTTAAAAATAGGGTGACCACCGATTTTCAGAGTAGGAAAGATATATTATTATGAAAAAAAATTATTACAGAAATTATTATGAAAAAATTATTCTGAAAAATTATGATGAGAAAAATATATGACACAGCTTGTTTATTGAGGAACCAGCACTTCCTGGAGTGGAACCACACTATGGCTTATTGACTGGGCATAATCATTTGTTAAAAGCATTATTTTTACCTCATTTGGTGTCCATGTCCATTTAAGCCACAGACCATAATTGCAGATCTCATCTGAGATCTTTGAGTTCTTTGGTAGGTAGGTCCCTGATCTGCACTGCTCATCTAGGCTCGTTGAATAACCATGGAGAAAGGCCAGTGCTTTTGGAGGGCTGTCTAACACAGGATGGGTGTCTAACACAGTTGAACATAATCTCTTATGGAGGTGACTTTTAGATATCCAGGGTAAATTTACCTGACAAAATCTTTAGGTATCTGTGATATGGGTATTTGCTTCTAAGATTTGATTGAGGCTTTTGCTGTAGTCAATGCAGTAAGGTGTGACAACCATCAGATCTTTTCTTGAGAACATCTCAACATGTGTGAAGATTATTCCTATAACTTACAGATAATATGAATAACAAGACTCATTTAAGTTGAATCTCAGCCTAAATTCCGTTGAACATCTTGGTTAGATCTCTGTCGACTACAAGGAAACCTTTAGTGACTTGCTCAGATGCTGACATCTACAATTATGGATCTTCCTGTGGAGTAAGAGGAATGCTATCTCACAGTCAATCTGAAGTTTCTTATCAAGCACACTGTTGATCACCCTGTAGGGAAAGAGGTTGGCTTACAATTTTCCTGTTGAGAGACAGAAGGGCTGTCAAAGTGTACGCAAACATCGAGACTTTGAGGATGCAAACCCATGATCATTTTTAGATTGCAAATGTAGTATCCATTACCACTTGATTCTAGGGCTACTGGTTATCTAAATCTGCTTAGGAAGTTTAATTTCATGCAGGGGTGTGGAAATGTGGAAGGAAAAAAGAATCCCTTTCAATCACAAAGGATCAGGACCTGTTACTGAAGGAAAACCTTTGATACAGTAAAAATTCAAGTATGGTCCAAGAACTGTTATGGGAATCTCAGTCAGACTTCAGAGATGCTGCTGGTGTTGTGGTTAGAAATGCAAGATGGTAATAACATTACTCCTTTGGATCATGCTAGATTAGACTGATAACAGTATACTCTGATATCAGAAAGTAGGGCAGTCACAGCAGGAGCCGGGACTATTGAGGAGTAGTTCTTTGGCTGCCCTAGGACAGGTGAATAGCAGCAGATTTTGTAGTCAGAAAATAGGGCACTCGTACTGCAGGGAGCCATGTGGCCAACCAACAACCATTTTATTTGAAAGGAAATACGGTCACTGATGTCAATCCAAATAGCAATGCAGGCAAGGGAGACTATGGAAATCTACATTGAAAAGAAGGAGATTTATTTTAAAAGTGTTTTGTGGTGTTTGGGTTTTATTTGTTTTGTTTTGTATTTCCCTCCTTTCTTACTTAGATTTTATTGTCTGGGCTTTGAAGAAGATATCTTTAAGCTTTCTGCTTTGTGTTTATTTGTGCCTATTTCAGGTTAAAAATACCATTTAATTGCAAGCCAAATGAAAGTATACTCCGTGCTTTGGTGCCTGGATAGTTTTTTTGTCTCATCTGCAAGGTCATAATGAGTATTCTTCCATAAATATCTGGCTCTCTTCAGTGGTAAAGATAGTGATGAAAGGATTAATGTACAAAGCCTTGCTGCACTATTTCCTATTGTGCTTATGCTCTCATGCTCAGTAATGCAAATAATGCTTTCTTCCAGGTCCTCTCCAAGTTTGCTATTGTCTAGAGTTTTTACAGTCTGTCTAAAAGTACATCAGGTTTATGTCCTCTGTTCTGAAATGAGGAAAATTGAACATGTAAAAACATTTCAGTAAGATGTTTTAAATTCAGTAAATGTGTTGATTTTATATTTTAAAGTTCAACTGAAGGCAAGGACCTTGGGAGGATTACATTAGAAAAATAAAATAGTCTAGCACGAGAAGCTGACACATCTAAATTATACATTTTACCTTTGAATGCTGTAATTGGAAGAAGTTTGGATAAGAGTGGATTTTGGTGCATGGGTGTACACTCAATGACTTGAAAAAGAATTTCCTACAATTCCCTGAGCAGTACAAAACAATAATGGATGCCATTATTTTGTAATATTCAGAGTGAGAATAAACCTTTAGGTTTATGTTATTTTTTTGTTGTTGGGTTTATTTGATTGTTGGTTCTTTGAGTATTTTTTTTCTTTAATTGAAAGAGGTGAGATTACTTTGTACGTTTTATTTTATCCTCCTGGCTATGCCAACCAACCTGTCCATCCTTATCTAACTCCTATCCAAACCCTGCCTGGGGTTTATTGATTTTGAGAAATGGCCCATGTTATTTTTCTGGAAGTAAGTGATTGTCAAACCATACCGAGAGGCTAGATATTTGACAGCTCTCAGATTTCTGTCTTTAGGATGCTGTGGCCAATGAATAATTCCTAGAAACACTTTTCTTCTTCTTTTTTTTTTTTTTTNTTTTTTTTTTTGTGTGTGTGTGTGATTGACAATTGCAGGAAGAACTACAGCTTTCCACCTTCCTTGCAGACATTGTCTCACAAAGGGTTGTGTCGCTGCATTTCCTTTAACTTTCTGTGAGTTATGTGCTATGCTTCCAATGACAACAGAATCATGCCCCCAGATGTCTGTAGCTATGAATCAACCATAGCTTCTCTACATTAATGGATTATTGACTAAAAGAGCCTGGAGTTGCTGTATGATTCATTTTGCCATTCTTGTGTATGCTGAGCCTCAGTGTGTCATTTGACCTACATACTAACCTGGGAAATTGCTCTGTGAAAGATGTTAAAAGTCGAATTTTGCCTAGTTTGTGTTAACAGAATTCCCCATAGATTTTTATCATGCAGTTGATTAATTTATTATTAGAACACATTATAGGCAGCACTGACATCATACTTCTAATTTACGTCTTGTGACCCATTTTGCCTCCGTTTTATTTCAGTAGATTTTATTTCTGTCTCTGATTAGTAGTTTCATTTTGGATTCATAGACTCTGGATTTGAAAAACGTGTTAGGTCATCTAGGATAACTTTTGTCATTAGTAAAGCTGCCGTGTAGGTAATACATGGAGGCATCACTGCAGGCTTGTCTGTAGCAAGGATATGTTGGAACATTCAGCAATGAATTCACATAACAGAGCAAGGTTAATCAGACAGTTAACTGTCTTCTGTGCTTTGCTAGGTGCCTCTCTTCCTTGAATCAGTAACAGAGTAAATATTCATCTGAGCCTCTAATTTGACCCATATTGCCTTTCTGAGCTATCTTGTAGTGGATTTGAACACAAATTGTACAAGTGGCTGTAAAAAAAGAAGAACTCGGGGATCTGGGTAAAAATAGTATTTTGTGAGTCATTAGATCAGGCTTTTCTTGTGTGATTCAGGCACATTTCTTGTCTACCTCACTCCAAATCTGACTTTTGCAAAGCACACATATCTCTAGATAAAAGAGGTGATGATATTCTGCCTCATGCATTACTACCAAAAAACCCCTCAAATCAGCTAAATTCTGATCACAAATATCTTTATTCCCGGTGAAGGGGAAGGAGGTAGAAAGGTCACAATTTGACTTTCAGATCTCCAGTTACATCTGCAATGCTGGCATTTGATGCATGTATATGGGAATCATTTCACTTGCAAATTGAGCATATTTACTGACGGATTCTCCTTATGTCTGCCTCTTTCGTGCATCTTCTTGTCCATCTCATTCAGACATTCTCAGAATAAGGACTATGTTTATGGACTGGAGGAGCCTAAAGGAGTTACCCAAGACCAATTCCAGGGCTATCATTTCGTATAACCCCTTACTTGAAGATATCAAGCTCAATCTGAAAAGATTTTAAATATGACACTCTCACAACTTTAAAATGGATATTAGTTACAGAAATCCACTATCTGATACTTAATAACCTTAGTCTATATACTCATTTATTCTCTCTGTCTTTTTTCAGTGTTGATTTATGGTTTGAATCCTTCATCTGGGTCCCTGCTATTTACTCTCCTAATGAATCCAAAAACTTTAATTTAGCTAAGATAACTAGACTATTACCTGGTACTCTCTTCTTAGATGGTCCTCAGTACTCTTCTACATGTCATTGGTCTTGTGACTCGCTTAAGCACGGACTCCTTTTTCTTGTACATCAGTGCCCTCACTTAGATCTAATGTTTCAGAGGCAACCATAAGAATTACATATTAGTTTGTAATCAGAACAAAAAATTGAGAACTAGTACCTAATATAATATATTGAAACAGCTTCCAGAGCAAGACTCTATACTCCCAAGGGAAGAAAATAAACAAAGAGAAACCTTTTTTTTAAAACTTGGTGAAATTTTAGTAATCTGGGTTATATAGTCTGTTGCCAATCCATGACTAGAATTAAGCATTAATACTTGAAGTATTAATGCTTGGCACTTCCATCTTCACTAACGTTTGCTATCATTATCTAATTGTTCCTCACTGCATACCTAAAAAGTAAATAAAAATGATTTCTTAACAGAGGCACCTTAATGATAATGTAAATGAGAAATCCTTATTTAAAATAGAAATATTTTAGAAAAATGAGTAGTGACAGAACATAAAAGAAAATGCTATGCTAACAATTTTTAATTCTTAAAACATTATTAAAATAAAGAAAAAAGATAACCCTAAAACATTATGGATTTTTTTTAATGAGAAAACACAATATTTCTCCTTAACATTGGTGGAATGCATCGTTATTGCAATATTGATGCAGAGAGTACGACCTCACTATACTGGAAACCTGCACTTGATCTCAGTATACCTTTTAACTCACCACCTTTGTGCCCTAAGACAAACAGGAATTTCAGTCATCCTGTGCCTGACTGTGGGCCCCTGCATACTCTTTATACTGGTCGTGGGTTTTATTCATCAGCTGACAGCAGAGACCAGGCACGCTGGGGATTGAAATCTTAATTCCTGAATACTGGAGTCAGTTGTGTGCCAACTAATGTCAGGTGCTTAGAGGAGCTGCTTCCAGGCCAATGAGATGCTGTATTTCTCATTTCAAAAGATCCGGCTCACCTCACCAGTCTTGGATCTGAGGCTTCTTGGGAAGGGCACATTCCTGTTAGATCAATTAAACAAAAAGATGTTTAAAAGTCAACCTCTGGCCCCAGCTTGGGTTTGAGGTATGTTCTGGATCTAAGAGTCCTCACTCGTTATGATGGTATGCAAACAGTTCCAAATTATGATCGTCTTAAAACAGCAAGAAACAAGGAGGAATGCAGAATTCACTGAGTCAAACAGGTTTTGACAGTGGTTTTTTTCAAGGATAGCATGAAGGTGTCCTAAATTAGATACCAAACTAGTCTAACTCAAGTTGATCCTCAAGATTACAGCCAGGTTGTAAACCATCTGCTCCCTGATAAGAATGGATACTTCTGAAGAGATATCAGCATGCTCTAGGTATCACTTGTCTGCTCACTAATATAATTCCTGGAGCAGATGGGAAATTTGTATATATCTCAAATTTTTTCAGCTAGAAGATGGTACCACAGGGCTCAGATAGTTTCCAAGACCACTGAGTAAGCTAGAACAAGGAACATAATGCTTCTGTAGTGATCTAGACTTTACATCATCCAAAATAATTGAAGACCAAGGCAGATTGATACCAAGGAATGTTCAAATATGTCAGCAAGAGCTAAAGATAGATTAGCTTTATCCAAAAGAGGTTCTATGGGTGCCAGTCAAGGACAGTGCTGAAATCTTGCTTTGTAAACAAGAGAAGTGCTGAGCTGGAAAGTAGAACTAGCTACAGCTACTATTGGGAAGTAAGACTAACTGACAAAGAAGAAAACGAGCCAGTGGGATGTGTAACATTTTTCATTGAATCGTAGAATGGTTTGGGTTGGAAGGAACCTAAAAGATCATTTAGTTCCAAACCCTTCACTGTGGGCAGGAGTGCCACCCACTAGATCAGGTCGCCCAGGGCCACATCCAACCTGTGCTCGAACAATTCCAGGGATGGGTCATCCACAACATTCATGGGACACCCGTTCCTGTGCCTCACCTAATAAGTCTTTTTGGGATTATTTGTTTGAAATTATAACTGGAGAAGAGACAGAAAGGATCAGAGTCATTATTCCCTCCAACTTCTGAATTTCAAAAATCATTGATGTTGCTGAACTTTCATATATTCACTTTGAGAGATGACTGGGCAAGTTGGATGTGAAGAAATGTGTTTAGCTTTTTTTCTTCCTTTGTCAATTGGCTTGAACAACTCAAAGAATAGCACTTACACTATCTCTCTCTATCTTATGTTTTCTTTCCCTTTCTACACTTATTTTTTCTCTTTCTCATCTTTTCTTGCCATGTGCTTAAAAAATGGATCATGCTCAGAGAACATTTGGCTGTGAACTCATCACCAAAAAGGCAGCTAGATAGCAATGTTCTAAAGAGCACCACAATGACATAAGTTTGCCAGGTCTCCAGGTGGCTTGAAAGTATGTTGTGTCTGTCTGTCTCCTACAGTGAGCATGTTTACAAGAGTTAGCACCAAAATCAGAAATGGCAGGTTTTATCTTTGCTGTTCTTTTCTCTCCCCTATATGTATTCTGTTGTTATTATGTCCAAAGAAACTGTTTATGACCCAAATAAGAGCGACAGAGATCATTCCCATCCATTTTCTCCTACTTTTTTTTCCCTAAAGGCATTTGTATTTGATGTCAAAGGCTCTTCCTAGCAGTTACCTACAGGAGAAGAAAATGAGGGATGCTGTTTTCCGAAGACATTTCAAAATCTGGCAATACTTTACTATCAAATGCTGCACTGCTTTCTGCCTCCCCTTCATTCTCCCCTTCCTCATTCTCCTGAGGGACAAACTAGCTCTGATCCAAACTATCAGTCCTGTGACAGGGTATGTCTGCAAATGAAGCCACGTGCTGGGCATGTACCTTGTGTGGTGACAAGAGAGAGGCTTTTGCTGTGGTCATGGGGAAAATTGGACATTTTTCGTGAAATTCCCTTCCTTTTTGCATCTCCTAAGGCACTGTGGCTCCAGCCAGTGTGAAACCTGATTTCCACCCCTCCAAGCCAGCACCTCTAGGTAATCAGCTGGTCATTGTTCTGGCTCACCAGCTGCATGTGTCGTAGGCATGTTGGTAGTTAGTAAGGTTAGAGGTTGACTCTCTCCTCCTTTCTTCTATTTGAACAAGAGAAGTACAGACATAGGAGTCAAGAAGGTCCCAAAAACATTTAGTTTGGGGGCTGTGTTGACTTCTCACTATCTCAGCTCTTGTATATTAATTAATTCTTCATTTAATTCTTCTTCTTCTGCTCTTGTCTCTCAGACCCATTAAAATAGATCTTCCCAAACCTGGGATTTTCCATCTTCAATCACCAGATCTCTAGGGAAACCAAGCTGCAAGCAGAAGTTAACCACATGAATGAACAAGAGTGATTTGCAATGTGAAAGGCTGATGCTGACTTAAAAGTAACAAAATTTCAGACCTCCTAAGCCATCCCCCTGCTATTTGCACGCATGGAGATATTAATGTTTGTGACTAATGCATCAGTGCCCAAGGCTTGCCTGTCCTAGTTAGGCTGTATACAAATGTGTCTCTGTCTCCTAGTTTCTGGGGTGAAAAAATAATTTTAGATTGAAGGAACATGTTCATCTACCTTCAAAAACAGAGAGGTAAGAGACATGTGTTTTCTGTTCTGGGGTAACCACCTTTGAAGGCTCTTCTCTCCCATTGCAAGTTTGAGTTTCACAAACCTCATCCAGTGCCACAGGAAGGAAAGAAAAGTCTGTCATTAACTTCATTGCACTTTGCATCAGGGCCTGTGCCTGTCAGATGTGAATGGTTTGTGACATTACAGACACCCACAGCCTCCATCCAGCTGATGTCTTCTGGGGAAGATCAAAATGAACAGCTGTAAAACAAAAACCCAGTAAGGGCCACAAATAGGTTTAGGTTTGAAGGGATTTCATGGGGTTGTTTCACCTTGTAGCTTCACCTAGTGGTAAATCTGAGGCACAAAGTGCTGGGCTGTTCTTGAATGGTGAGTTGCAGTGGTTCTTGAGGGGCGGCGTGAGCCAGATGGACCTGTCTGCCTGTTCTCCAGTGACTCAGCATGGGAATAAAAACCTGATCTGACATCAGAGTGGAGGCTGGAGCATTTCCTTGGTTAAGCTACAAGGAACCACTTTTCTACTGCTTTCTCTCATTTTATTATGACATGTATATGTTGGTTTTCTTGAATATTTTTTGGAAGTGTGGGCTGGAAGCTTGATCCCTTAGTAAATTGACTTAAACCCATCATATTGATTCTGTCATTCTCTCTATTGTTTTGAAGTCTTGAATGTGGTCCCTTATCTCATTAACTGCCTATGTCCATGTGATGTTCCCTCTGCCCTTACCAAATCCAAGTATAATATAAAACTCTTGTTCATTATTTTTACACATGCTCTGAGCCAGTGTGAGTGGTCTCTTATTACCTATTAAATGAAGAACTTTCTTGGCAACATCAGCCTGACAGAAGCTGTATGTATTTGTGTGCTTGACAGTCAACTTCATGGAAATTGCTGTTATTTTGGGTGCACTCAGTGCATCAGCACCATTTACATCAAGGGGAATTTTCAAGAAGAAGTTGTAGATTTCACAAATGTCCCTTCAAGGGATGAAAGATCTCTCTCTTGCACACAAACTTCTTGTCTCACTTCAAGCATCACTTCTGATGCTCATGTTTTCACTAACAGTATTGCAATCAGACAGAAATCCAATGAATCCTGAATATAGAAAAAAATATTCTACTGTTCTGGCAAATTTTGTCACAGAGAAATGAAGAAATAACTTTCTAAGTTTCACTAACACACAGAATGAAATTTTCAAATACTGATGTGTCAGCATTTGAAAAACTTCTAAAAAATTTTAAAGAAGTATCTTATGGGACATTTCTTTTGAAATAGAAATATAAGAGAGCATTTCACAGTTGTCTGCTGTATTTACTTGCACATCCCATAGTTATTTTTCATGATCCACATGCAGAATCATCTATTATGCAGGAAATACAAAAATATATAGACACATTTAAAGCTTATAGTATGTATCTGTTTCTCCACTTGCAGTAGACTGTTTTTTTTAAGTAGTTTTTTAAACACTTTTTAAGTGTTTGTCCTAGACATTTAGTTTGAAGAAACTTGCCTTTAATGATTTAAAGTGGAATCAGTGTTTATATCTGAACTAATAAACTTAACAGGGTTAAGACACGGATGTAAGAACTGTCCAGATTGTACAATGTTCTCATGATGCTTGGTGTGGCTGCAAACAGGGCAGGTTCATCAAAGATCACATCTTCAGGAACAGTGCATTGTCCTGGTTTGGGACAAA
>WEIV01025889.1:0-25420 GCA_013390005.1 Calyptomena viridis
TGTGCTTTTTTTGTGGAGTTGGGTATTGAAGGGGAAATGTCTGTGAGATTTATAATAAGAATTGTCACAGTGATCCACATCATCATAGAATGATCCAAAATGCAGTATTCCTGCTGTCATCTGATCCTGACACTTTTGACAGAGGTGAAAAAACCCAGCTGTATGTAGTAAAACTACTTCCCTTGTAGTTTTATTAGATGATTTAATCTTANTTCAGAAATATTTGCTTCAGCTTTTTTCATTCTTCCATAAGACACTTATTTTATGTGAACTCTATACATGGTGAATTTTACTGACATATCCCACTAACTCTGGGACTGGTTTTCACTAGTCTAACATATACAGGAATCATTTTGTCATAATCTTAGTGGTCTAGAAGTATAAAGAAATAAAAAATAATTTTTGGATTATGCTAGCTGGAAACATAATTTAATTTTCAGACCTAATTTGATCTCTTAAATTGGACATATACACTGAAGTTCTGTGGAGACGAGGTAGGACTCATAGAAATTTTGAAAATCTTAATGATTATATAATTTGGATGATTTTCAGAATTCTTCTGAGAGGAAAATATTTTCCAGAAATTTTAGAAATGCTTTTGATATTATAACACCTAAAGCTGACTAAAACAGCTTATTGATTTACTATTGATTAAAAAAGTAGATTTTTGATAAAAGGTTGCATGCAATTATTTTTAATTCTCAGTTCAGAACATTTTTTAATAGCACTTCTCAGTTACACTTATGTGTTTCCTTTGAGTTTATTTAGGTTTTATTTGAACTGACATTTTATAGCTGGAACACACCAGAATTTATTCTTTGCAGATGAAAATCATGGAGGTAGTCCAATTATTCAAAGGTACATTTTCATATAATTTACATAATAAGATTTCTTATCTTGCCTCTCTCAAAACAGCCTTCTTCCCTCTGCTGGCATGCCATGACAAAGTGTTCATCAAAGCAGAAATGTTTTACAGTAAAATATCATATCTGTTTCCAATGAAGCAAAAAACCAAAGCCCTGCACAGAGATGAGGGTCTGTCTCTTTCTTTTAGCTTAATTTGTGATGGAAGGGTCTTGGGAAGGATGAATTAATCAGAAAGTATTTAAGAAAACTTATTTTATAATTAAAAAAGCTATGCTATTGAATCCAAAACACATTGAAGAATGTAGTAGTTTAAAAAATTTCAACATGGGTAGATCTTTATGTCCAACATTTTTTCTGGAAAGATAAGAGTTTAAAAATAGTCATTTATTGTTTGCAAAAGTGTCTGTCAGGCTTTGTTTTCATACAAGTGTGAAGCAAAAACATATTCCACAGCCTTGAAGTTTATAATGAAAGTCTTAGTATTTTGTCCATCTGTGAAGGAAATGGACAAAGAGGATCACAAAGAGGATTGTCTCCAAATTCCTTATCTCTTTCTTGAAAATACTGGAATTCCTTTACCTTTTCAGTAATTATTTCATTAGTGGTGTAGAAACAAATAAACTTGTAACTATCTTTGGACAATAATTGATCAGATGGGTGACAAGCGATGTTAAGAGCAAGAGTGTAGTTCAAAACCCTGAGTGTAGGTCAAAACAGTTGCTCTGTTGCTGAAGAGCACTGATACATTTCTCTCTCTATTTCCCCTAAAAACTGCACAACCAATGTAAGCTTTCTTTTATAGTTACAGTTCTATGATACGTACTGTAATTACGCTGTGCTGTGACATGCACTGTAATTATAATGCTATGGTAAAGCCCTCTCTTTTGTGTAAAATGCAAGGAATTTTTTTACAGCTTTTTGAATTTCTGTGCTGATTAGCCAACTAGGTTTCATTTTTACTTTGTAAGCTGCAGCATATCAATTTTTTTAAGACTACATATATATTTCTGTACTGAGAGATACATTCCAGTTAACAGTTTCTCACATCTTTGGGAAAATTGTGAATGTTATGGTGCTTTGTTATTCTGCTACTTTTCCAATAAAATTCCTTGATATATTCCATTGTAGGTCATTGTTCTTTTCCATAGCTCCCTATCTTGGTTCAGCACTCTTTTTTTATAGATTTAATCTTAATTTAGAGGGTTTACATTTATTTTCTTTTCAAGCAGTCTGTTTACTTAAATAAGGGGAGAAGTAGAATCCTGTTTTCAGCTTTAAAAAAGAAACCTACAAGTCCAGTGGAGGTCTAAAGTCACACAAACTAGGTTACAAAGAGCTTTCTCCCAACTGGGGAATCTGTTTTCTCCATTCTTAGTTTTCACCACACCTGTAAACTGACAGCTTGGTACTATTACCAGACACAGTATCTATCTATCAATCACTGTTTGCTTTTGTTAATTAAGAGCAGATGGCAAGTGCTAAAAAAAAAAGTATGTGGCTATTGAAGTGGAAAGAAAAAAAAATCCCATCTTGAACAAGTTAGACCCTTTGTGTACACACAAATGCAGGGACTAGGGCTTTTTGGAAAATGCTCAGTTGTATTTGCTAATAGTTAAGGAAATTTCTGTGTCTGCAGAACATTTGGCTTCATGTAAAAAAAAGGCAAAAAATAAGCTACTTATGGCTGAAATTGAAAAGACTTCATTTAAGTCAACTAGAGAAATAATATTTTGGTTTAGGTTAAACCCAAATTGGTCTTTGTAAGGTGAATCATCCCAGGTTAATACTTAACAGAGTCTACCTGTACCAGGTCAGGTTTCCTGGTCAAATAAGACCTACCACATTCTCTGCTCTGCTGAGTGTAGAAAAGTTGCAGTATAGAATATTCAAATTGCAGCTTATTTCACTATGTTCTGGATCAGGAGAGACAAGTGCAATTCTCACAAGTGCAATGGCATTGTTTCTACAAGCAAAGATGTATGTTCCTGATTGCATTGGGAAATGACATATTTTGTTTTCATATAAGAAGAACAGCATCCAGCAGCCAGACAAGTAGTCAAATGAGAGTCATCCCCGCTCAAAGAAGGAGTCTGCATTGACATCCAAAGCTATGCAAAGTGACTTTGCTCAAACTAGACTTTTAACCATGCAGGTCAAACATCATCTTACTTTTCAGATCATGTTTGCCTTCTTTTCTGCTCCTTGAAATGCCTTTGGAAGCAACTGGAAATTCTAGTTTTCAATTGGAATCAGAGATGAGTCATCCACATTTTAACAAGTCTGCTTTCAGGAGAGTTTCTCCAAGTTTTGAAGTTAAAAGTAATTCAGGTTGCTTGTATGGAAGCTGGTAATTAGTTAAAACCTTTAGCTGGTTCTCTTACTTGAATACGACACCAAAAAACATGGCAAGAGCTACTAGGCAAATGTTACTACATGAACAACAGCAGCATAGTCCATAATAGTTGTTTCAATAGGGTTTTTTCAGATTTTTGTGTACTGTATTTTTGTTATCCTCGTTTAAAAATAACAGTTTATAGCAATCCTATAGGAAACCAGAAGACTTTTCTAGAAAAGTCATTGTCATATTGTACTATTTTTAAAGGATAAGTATTATAATGTAATCTGGAAAAAAATCATGAAGATTAAGGAACATAGGATAGAATTTCAGCAACAAGAGGGAAGGTAGGAAGAACAGTCCCTTTTCCTCATCTTATTTCATCTTATTTCTGAGTGAAATTTGAAAAAGTATGCTGATATAATTTAAACTGTCTTAAAGGGATGAGAAAATGTCTTAAGCAAACATGCCATGCATTAGATGAGCTTAACATTGTTGTCACATTTCACATATGACTGATGAGCCTGGGACACTGTAATAATTTCTATCTTCTGCCTAATGCAGAAAATATATGTGAAGATATACTGAAAGAAATACAGAACTCACTCTCCTTTGAGAGTAGTATCTCCTACTGGAAATGTCAGCCACACGAGAAAAATTCAGATATTTTGTAGTAGTTCTTACAAGGCAAAAATTCAAATAAAAGCAAAAACGTCCACGTTTGTCTTTTTCTAAGCAGTTACTTTGAGCACAGAGAAAATGAAGATAACTCTTCTTGCTGCCCAGCTGTGGAGCTGTGGAGAACTGGCTGCTCCAGTTTGAATTTGTTAATTCAAACCCAAAGGATCCAAGTATCCATTTTGTTTCTCTTGTGCACACTCACACAAGCATAGCACATATACACACACATATTCATCTGTTTCTTAGTTTTTCATTTTAATGAAATAAGTCACAGATTGAGAAATTTCTCTTCTTGTCTTAGGGTGGAAAAACTGAAAAACCCTTGTAAAATATTTTTGAAATGCTGCGAGTCGTGATTATAAGCCAGAATGGGCATCTTGGCTTTATGTTTACTTTGAAGGGCCCAAAGATGTGTACAATTTCCTGCACTCTCTCTTTCTCATCCATGCACTGAGTTCCATAGAGGTCTGGGCAGTATCTGAATTGTCTTATTGACCCTTACCCACCCTCAGTCCCCAGACTGGTGTTCTGAGTGACACTGTGACTATGGCGCTTGATATGAATTACTTTCCAAAGAGGGAGTGGGAGCACAGCTGCATTTTGAAACAAGCTCTTTTTTCCTTCATGATCTTGATATACAGATACCAACAAACTTTCTGGGAAGAAGTACACCAGCTCTGACAGCAAGTGCTCGGGATGAGGTTAGAGTTTTCCCCTGTGCAAGCTGGCCCTGCACCCAGCCATTACAGTTCAGAGCCTGTGTCTGAAGCCACCACACATACACAAGCAAATGACAAGAACAGTGGGATCAGCAGCTTTTTGGTTTTCTCCTCAGTGCTAATCCAAGTTTCTTGGGTTTTTCCCCACGGAAAGTGAAAAGCGAAACCTCGGAGTGCTGTGGGATGGGAAAAGTACTTCCTCCCATATTGCAGGCAGAAGGTTCCTAAAGAACACTTTAAAGAACTGTGTACTTTGAGGCTTGCATCTGAAGTAATGTATTTATTGTTGCAGGCAACCAGTGGCCCAGCTCTCTCTCCAAGTATTTGGTGACTGTGGAGTGTATAACAATGGCTCATAGTAACAAAATGTTAAATAGTAATTTTAAAAATATTTAGGTATAAACAGTAAGTAAAAGGTAGTTGAGGACAAAACTGTTTTATTTCCCATGCGATATATATTTTCCATGTGACTATATGATATGAGATGAATGGTCTGTTATGTGTGCAAAACTCTAAGCTTGCCTCTGAGCCAAAAAATTTTTTTAAGATGTCCTACATCTACAAGGGAAAAAAAATCTAGTTCTCTTTCAACATGAATCTCATGCTTCAGCATATGCCCCATGGGAATACACACTCAGCATTTCATATGCAGGTCTTCCAAATCCACAACTGCACAGGAATGAAAAAAAGTATCTATAATGCAAATGTTGATTGCATTTTGTTCTCATAAAAGGCAATTAGTTAAAAAGCTACTGTTTTCCATTTCTTTTTTTAAATTTGTGTGCTTGTGAATAACACTTTTTCCTCTTACAAAGACTCCGTAAACTGAAATCACTCAGGGCCATCACGGAACAAAAGTTTCTGCACATAATGTGATTTCACACAACAATAATCAATGTACAACACATTTTTCCTTAGGAATTTCTCTTCTACATTTACTTGTTCACTTCTACTTTCAAAAGACAATCAGGAAGACTTGTCTTCAATCTCCTATAGAGGCACAAGGGGGTAAAGAATTGGATTACTAATCTTAGGCAGTCATATAGCATTGTTGCAGGCTTATTGGAAGTAAAATGTAAGCTTAAAAAAGTGATATGGTCTCTTATCTCCAAGATAAAGCTCAGATTTTTTTAAGGCTGGGTGATACAGACATGATCTGAGATTGACAACTTTGAGACTTATCTTGTATAAGGAAGAAAAAGAGCACCTATTTTTATCACTTTCGTGGAAACATGAAACTGTGGAGCAACGTGAAAACCACAGCCTCTGGGAAAGAATATATGAAAATCTGTTTCTTATTATGGATATATGTTAAATTGTGCACTAATTCTATTATTTCATAGGTGATGGTTGCTTTTTCTTCTACTTGCAGGAAAAATTGATCTGGGATTTATTGGCAATTTATCTAGAACTTTACTCTTCAAATACATTGCTTTCAGCAAACCAAGCATATAAAAATAAACATTTATTTCTGGAATATTAAGGTGTTGTTTTCTGCTAGATATTCTTTTCACCCAATTAGATGATCACTTTTTTACTCCTTTTATTACTGTATTTGACCCAAGAATCCTTTTGCTATGGAGAAAACCATCTCTTCAGTCGTCTGGTTGAAAGGTGAATCTGTGTAAGACTGCTTCATTAAGGCCCATAACTGAAGAAGGTGAACTGAGGTGCCAGGTCCTGATTTCTGCCTAAGGTTGAAAGTAGAGGTTTTTAGAAATAAATTCTTCATAGCCAAGTTGTTTGAGAATAGACAAACTTATGCTGGGTTACTGGGATGTTGCTCAGAGACTGCAGGTCTATCAAACACTTGGGCTCTTGGAATGGTAAGCGAACCCCTTGGCCTCCCGGGCTTCAGTGCTGGGTGGGTTCAGCTCAAGTCCTCTTCCTGATTTCACTGCTCAGTGGGAGCTGCTGTGGGAGACATTGGCTGCTATCCTTGTCAGCAGCACAGAGGTACCTGCCAAATTCACAGCATTGTTCACTTCACTGGGCTGCAGGCAATCGTATGCTTTTTATCAGGCTAACATGTACACCCTGCTGGTGGTGACATTTAATGTCTTCAGCGTTTTAGAAGTTTTGTGTAGTTTGCAATGCACATGGTTTTTTATGAGAGGAGATCTTTGATTATTTTCCACTGCCCATGAACTGAAGCATACCCACACTTCTGTTTATAATTATACATCTAGTAAGAGCTGTTCACTCCTGCTAAGATTTACCTATGAAGGGGTACATTTTGCTGACTATAGGCTGTGCAGTATTTAGTAGCAAATGGAAACCCTTTGTGTTAGGATATTCCATGGCTCACATTATATTAGCATTTGTCAAATACTTCTAGATTTACTGTGAATTAAACATTATTCCTGTTGTAAGGTATTTCACATACATATGGCACTTCAGAGTGATTTATCTGGACAGGAGACAACTGGAGGCTTAGAATTGGAAAGATATTCAATGTGTAACATCTTTATTAGCATTAGGTATGAAAAGCAAGTTTCTGGCTGTAGCTGCACAAATTCTATTAGAATTTTGGGTAGCCATCTTCATGATGTATAATAGTGCTGTATATGAGACTGAATGTGGTGGCAAAGTAACTGCCCTTCATTTACTTTGAACATCGAGAAGCAGATGAACTCTCTTTTCGGGAAAAGACAGCTGAAATAACAGGAGCCGCTTGGAAGATCCAAGCCATGTTGGTGGATTAGAACTTGCCAGTGTGTAATCAAAATGATCTCAGAAAGTGCAACAGAAAAACAGAGGCTACTCAGTTGGGACACAGAATGCCTCCAGAAGCCAGGCTGTGCCTCTTCAGGCTCAGGAGGAAGGAGAACAAAATAAACAGCAAATGAAGTATGGCTCCAGGATCCTTCTTTCCCTCCCTTCCTCCTTTCCAAAATGAGGTTGTTGACAAAAAATAAAAGAATGCAATATTACTCTTTTGTAGGCTGCAAATAACTGTTGGTTATTTTTTCCCCTGTATGTTCTTGGATGTGTTTTCTTTGTCATTGATGAGACAAGCAAAGCTAAATCTATTCAAATTCATTCTCCACTGATCCAACAGTCATTTTAATTCCTTTTTGATCTCATCTTAATCCTGTCTGTGGCTCCATTTTGTGTATGTGCATGTGTGTGTGTGCACAGGTGAAAACCAGCATATCGGAAAGAGCAGTCATGAATTCCCGTTTACCTGGGGTTAGGACAAGGGCCTGAGAGCATGGACCTGAAAACAAGACTGTCTAGCCCAGCACGTGGTTTTAGTAGACTTTACAGGACATGTTTACAGAAGAAAAACCCGAAGCATCACATTACTGCAGCTCTCAGCACTTAATTCCTCTGTACTATTTTCATTCATCTGTTCCAGACACCTTTGCCTGAAATTCAACTCTTTATACTATATATATACAGGCACTTTATTTCTAACATTTGAAATACATGTTGCTCAGGATATTAAAAATAAATATTATTTTAGAAATTGGAAAGATTTCCAATATCTCATTGCAAACCTCAGTCATTTGTTTGGATGATTGATTATACTTGCCTATAATAAGTCAGAAATCAACAAATTTTGAGTAAGTAGAACCTGAAATATATTCATTTAAAAATAAATATAATTTTTAGCAAATAATTTGAATATTTAAAAAATAAATATCCAGTGCTTTTATACAAGATGCTAAATCATCACATCTTCTTTTCATGTTCAGACTCCCTAATCAGTTCCTTTTTCTCTGTCCATGCCCTTATCTGTCAAGTATATGTGGACTGTTACTAGGCCTTGTCCCTATTTGTTCCTTCTCCAAGATAAATACATTTAGACCTATTACTTTAACTTATATGTGGATTATGTTTATTTTTCTTTTTAGCAAACTTCAGTTGTCATAAAGTTCCAGAAGATTTGCTGCAGTCTGGCTGTCTACTGAAGGCCCATCTCATCTTTAGTACCTCTTCATAGGTACAATACAAAAAATGTTTTCTTTTAGTCATTCATTCAGCTTCAGAAACACTACATAGTATTTTGTAGGATTATGTCTTTTTTGCTATCAAAATGTTTAAATGCTGCACTAATTTTCCTAGATTTCTTACTTCTTCTGTACTGTATGAAACTAATGATTTTCCCTTGGGATTTACAGTTCTTCAGAGAAAGAATTGCTTCCCCTAATTCTCCACTTTCTAGCTATTACTAACACCTCTTCCAATTCTGTGCTGTCTCAGAATTTCATCTATGCTCCCTATACTACAACTTCCAGATGGAGACATCCAGTAAGGCCTGTTGCCAATCTCCTTACTTGACTTCTCTTCCATTGTCATTATTTTTGTATTGTAATCCTTTATTTCCTCCTTTAACCAGTTCTAAATCTACATTTATATCTTTAATAATTCATAATGGCTTGCATAAATATGTCAAGCTACATTTTCTAGTATAGAATATCGAATATTTTATTAAAATTTAGTTCTAACACACTACACTCATATCATTCTGTGGTTTTAATATCTGAAAATCAGTCTATGGGGCAAAGGGTCTTTTTTCTTCATAGCTGATTATTTTTCTCCCATTCTCATTTTTTTCCTTAGAAACTTATTTTATTCCATTTCAATTTATTAGTTGATAAGAATTGCTGCTATTTCCTGTTGTAAATCAGTACACTGACTTTTCTCAGTATTTTTGCAACCTGCTTGATTTGCAATATCACTTGAAAATGGAGTTGCTAGTTCACTTTATTATTTGCCTTTCAAAATAACATGGAAAATAAATCAACAATAAGTGCGTCTTATAAAATTGTATGAGAGTTGTATATGTATTCATAGTCAGTAATACTGTATTAAAAGGTGATACACTGCAGATGTGAGGGAGAAACCAAGGACATAGCACCTATGGCTGGTGGTGCAATGGAGACAAGATCCATGAGCTGGCAGTTATCCCATTTGCTACATCCAGCCCATGCAGAGATGCTACTGTTACCTCCAAAACACCATAGCCAAAGTTAATGATCTCTGAGTTTTGATGTAGTGTCAGGCTGAGGCATCTACACTTGTGTTCTCAGGACAGACGTTGGGTCTATGTTTCAGACTTTGCAGCATGATTAATTGCATGGTGTCTGCATGGTGTCTGCATGCCCAAAATCTCTTGCTTTCATTACAGTTCTTGGCAGAAGTTTAGAAAAACCCAAAGACAAGAAAGTGAGAAAAGAAAAGAGCACATGAGAATTATAGTTTGACTCAAGGGTGCATTTGTTCAGACATATTTACTCTAGTAGTATCTGAATCAATTTCTGGTTTTACCAGAAAGGCATTTAAAATAGTCCTTTAAGTTTTTAATAGTTTGAGATGCACTTGGCAGAAGTTCCCATTTTGAAAACATAAGACATCATTATCTTCACTCATGGAAGTGTCTAATGCTTCAGTAAAAAAAAATACCCTGAAGAATAGGAGGGAAAGGAGAATGAAATGTATTGGAGAAACTTCTGCTTTAAGTGTGTTTAAGCCAGACCTGGGGTAGGAATTGGCTGAGACAGTTACTCAGTTGCTGCCACTTAGAGCTGCCACAGCAAAGCGTATTGCACTGACTGCTGGCACAATGAACAAATCCCTGCAAGCAAACAGTGCCAATGCAGCCATTTAAAATCAGTTCAGCACTTCAGAGACAGTCTGTGTGAAGAACACATGCTTTCATGAGAGGAGATAATAATGGGAAACAATGGCCATTTAAGGGCTTGAAACTCTACCTTTAAATTTGTGGAGTCCTGCCTACCTTATCTTCGTAGGAATTAGTTAAAAGTTGCAATGATGACTGTTTCACATTTCCATTCTTCTTCTAGACTGGAATCAAATTTTTCTAATAAAATTAAAACAATAGAATTTTACATGGGATAAAGAACACATGACATGAATAACATAATAAAAATAAAATTAGTAGATTCATACTGCATGCAAAGCTCTCTGAAGGGCAAACGTTTTTCAGTAAGTTTGAAGGTTTCAAAATTTGATTCTATTTTGGAAAAAATCCTAAATCTTCTGATAATGTTATAAAATAAACTGATGAAGAAATACTAATTTTGAAGTCAAAGCCAAAAATGGTTTTATATGAGAGGGGTTTTTTTTTACTTCATTCTGTGTTTGTATTTGTTTCCTTTGTGATCTGGAATTTGCTGTCCGAGTCAGACTAAGAATTTGAACCCGTGTCTTTGACATCCCAACATCTGAATCAATGTAATGGGAGGATTAATTCTGATCTTTCTCTTGTTTGCTGACTAGAATAGTCAGAAAGCCCTGGATGTTGTTGAATTAGATACATTTCTGGAAGATATCTGCTTCAAAAAAATGTCACTTCTTCAAAAACGCTTGTTCAGCTTTAATAATTGTAATTTTTTCCCCTCTTATTGGCTATTTGCCATTTTCTACTAGATCTAAAGGAGTTAGTTGTTTGAATGGCACTACTATGTGGTGGCAGCTAACTGTCTAACTCCTGCAGTTTTAAAAATGTCAGACATTCTTTCTTTATCAACAGAGTTTTTAGAGTGGCATCCGACTGATTGTTTCCTACTACTTGCCTACATATTTATCTTGTGTATATACATATTTTAGTCATATTATTATGAATTAATATACATAAAGAATTAATCGATAGAGTCTAATTCCTGAAGACAAAGCTGTGCTCAGAGAAAGAAAGGCTTGGTTTCAAACTGTGCCTTATACTTCCACCTATTCCTGATGATTTTGGTTCTTTGTTCTTTATATATGATACTTATTGCTGTAACTACTAACTGTATAGAACAGAGCAGAACTGAACAGAGCAGAACAGAATAGCATAGCATAAACTAGGCTAGACTAGAATAGTTCAGTTGGAGGGATCTACAAGAACCATCTGACCAATTCAGGACTGACCAAAAGTTTAAGCATATCAGTAAGGGCATTGTTCAAATGCTTCTAACACACTGGTAGGCCTGGGACACTGATAGGCCTGGGACATCAAAAACCTCTCTAGGAAACCTGTACCAGTGTTTGACCACCCTCTTGGTAAAGAAACATTTCCTAATGTCAAGACTGAACTTCCCATGATGCAGCTTTGAACCCTTTCCGTTCTTGTCACTGGATCCCAGTGAGAAGTGATCAGCAGCTGCTTTTCCACCTGCCTAAGTGGGATATGTTGCAAAGGAAGATTATCTTAATCACAAGTATTACAGAAAGCTGTATCTTCTGAAACAGGAGCTGTTGACATTGCAGGAGGAAGAGGGGAGTAAAATATAAAATAAGCACCCCTGTCCCGAGAGCAATGCATATATTTGGTGTTATTCACCTTGACCAAGTCACCTTCTCAATGACATGAGGAAAGAAAGGCCATTTCTGAGAGGTGGGATCAGAAAGCCAAAGGCCCCCTACTCACATTCTCATGTGCTCAAAGCCTCTGAAAGGACTGGATTTTATTAAGACTGATTTAGTGTCTTCTCAGCAGCATCTTCTGTTAGATTTTGTACAGAGACTTTAACTGAAAAAAACCCACAAGATTAAAATGGAGGTGACTGTTGATAAGGTAGGTTTTCCTTTTTCGCTTGGGTAAAAGTGCAGAGAGACGTGTCACTCCTGAATTTGGTTGGCATTTCACTGTCAACAAAAGTCAAACATATGAAAACAATTAGATATTTCAAAAAGAGAAAATTCAAATGGCCACGGAGGAGTAAAGAACAGTAAACCAGTGATAAGAAGTCTAAGTTTGCCTTCCAAATAGAAGGAGCACAGGACAAGGCTCTCATCCCAAGGATGACAGGTAAGACTGAATTTGGTTTTGGTCTATTCGATGGCTTTCTTCATTATGAGAAAGAGCTGTATTTGTCTCTTCTTGTCCAGAGAGAGGTTTACATTGGCACAGGAATTCCATGAAGTGAAATTTGAATTTTTACTTTGTGTGAGTGGAAAACAAATGGCTTAAGTCTTTGTAAGGTTGCTTTATAGAGAGGTTCACATGGCTTTCCTTACGTACAGTTAGAGTCATATAATATGACATGACATAACTCTTCAACTCTACCTCTGCTTCTCAAAGCTTCCTAATAAGCTGTGCATGACACACAGTGTGACCTCTGAACTCACAATGTTGCATAAAAATAGCTTAGAGAGAACGACAAGAAGCATAATGGACGCTCATGTGCGCAAGGTTGTGACCAGTGTTTTTTGAAGTCATAGTGGGAGTTATTTTTCAGATGGGAGTAACTACATAGTTTTGTCCCCATAGAGCTGAATAAATAACATTTCTTTCCTCTACTGATATTAGTGGTATCACAAGAGTTGTCAACATTAAGGTTAATTGTTTTTTCCTTTATAAATCTTGTTTGCAAAGGTTTTCACAACTGGCTTATTTCAAATTACATAAAACTTCAAGAAATCTAGTGTCTAAACTGTCAGCATGAGTGTGATTTTTTTTAAAGCAAAAATGTTTAAATCCACTAAAATATTAGACCTCTGTAATGGGAAAGTATAGTATGTGTTCCCATGGGATCAATGAGAGTTTTGCCTTTGACTTCAGTGGAAACAGGAAGAGGGGTCTAATGTGTAATGAGTTCAGAATTCCCCAGCCCAATCTGGTGCTCCAAACTCTAAATGAGGACCCTGACGTTTGTATGTGATGTGTCTTTTCCCTTTGCCAACCTTTTAACAGGATTATTGTGGTGTTTTAACCTGAACTCACATTTGATTACAGAGTCAATACGCCTCTACTGAAATAATGCCTTATTGTCAGAACAATGGCAAACAAGCCACATATAAATCTCCAGTGCCTTCAGTGTGAGAGAGGTATCTTGTTTCGAGTTCCCTGAAATGTGAAATCACAGAGTGGGAGTAACTAGAGATGGAAAGTTGAGTATTAGGTCACATCTTACTCTCCCCTGCCAGTCTAAAATTGTTCCCTGCAGTTTGCAATCTAGTTTTAAATGACCTGAATATTAAGGGGCATCTCCCTCTTTCCTCAGGAGTATATACCAGTTTAACAGACCTTGCTTTAGGAAACATATCCAGATAGCCACTAGATACTCCCTGAACTCAGTTCAAGGGTAACCTCTTTGACCACAAAAAATAATCATGTAATCTTTGACTCCCCCCATTTCAGTTCTTGTAGATGATGTCTGTTATTTTTCACCTACTTCTGTCACTACTTTACCAAGCTATTCACCTAGGGATCTTTTCATATTGCCTTATATCCTTGCTTTTATTTTATTTTGAGCATGAAAGTATTTTGTTTTGATTCCACTGTATTTTTTGCAACTTCAGATAGTACAGGTATTTCGAAATGTGTGTGAGCTTCAGATTGTGGTACAGCAGAAATATCCACAACTGCTCTTTCTGAAATTTGTAACATTTCACAGCCCACAAGTAACTGTAATCTTTTCTCTATTTTTTCTTGCACAAACACTGACCCTAAAATTTACTATTCAAAAATATGCCTGGCAGCTGAAATAACATTCAGATTTCCCTGTATTTGGGAATGTTGCATTATATAATTTCAGGCTACATAATGCAGTATCTGATACATGTTACCTGAAACGCAGCTCAAACAACAACAAAAAAATTACAAATTTGTGCTGACTTTCATCTTCAGTAGAAGATAGCTCAACTGATTATAGGATAAAATAATTTACCAGAAACATATGTTTTTGAGTAAGGTTGTTGCTCATGAATTTCTACTGTTGCTCTTAATATGCATGATTTACATGCCAGCTCATCCACTTACAGATTGTGACACATTCAACAGTGTATCTAGGAGTCAGTGAAGACTAGTAACAAAACATAATGTAGTAACATGAACAATCCAGAGTGATGTAAATGAAGGGAACTTTTTGGATGTTTACTGTATTACTGATTAGAGTATTTCAGCTGGAAATGACTTAAAATGATCATCTAATCCAACCCTCTGACCAATTCAGGACTGCCCAAAAGTTAAAGCATGTTAGTAATGACATTGTCCAAAAACGTCTTAAATACTGACAGGCTCTCTAGGAACCACCTCTCTAGGAAGGCTATTCTGTTATTTCAGCACCCTCTCAATAAAGAAATGCTTCCTAATATGCAGTCTAAACTGCCCCTGGAGCAACTTGGAACCGTTTCTATGAGTCCTGTCACAGAATACGAGGGAGGAGATCAACAAGAGATCAGAGCTGGGTGAAACCATGGCCCCACCATGATCAATGAAATTTCTTCCTTGATGTCAATGAAATCAAGATTTTAAAATTCCAGTACGAAACTTGTATTTAGCCATTATTGGGAAAGATCAAAATACATTCAAAGCACTTAAATTTATTTACATTAAAGGCAATGGAAAAACTCAAACTGATTATAAAAGAACAGTTTCCAACAATTTCCTCAAGAGCAGTACAGAAAACATACAATTTATTGGTTCATGCAATATAAGACCATTCAGACTTGTTTACAGTTCTTCCCATTGCTATTGGATTGATTGGCAGGTCAGAGATTACGCTGTGAACATCTTTATTTCCACAGCTCTGGTCCAAATGTATTTGTTCTTACAGCCCTCAGCATTCCATGCCTGTCACCAGTAAAGAGAGCAAAGGAATATTAAATTAAAATGGGAGCTATGCATTTATCAGCTTTGCCTCTGTCATGAAGAGGTCTGATCTGGCACCTCTGGAAGCCTCCTCTATTTATGTTGTGAAAGCTGAAGTGGCCCACCTAACATGCAGCTAAATTCTCAGTCTTTTAGTTACTTTACTAAGTTTTAACAAGACTGTCAAGCACCTCATGCACTATGTCAGTTAACACTGTGGAGTAAAATTGACAAAGAGCACTTTATGTACCTTCAGAGCAAGTATATCTTTACCAACACTTTTGAGCTATTTTAGGTTTGTAAGTTGCAAGTATCTCCTGTTCTCAGAAATGATAACAGTAGAACCAAGACTAGAGATGAGTAGCACCTGGCAATTAATAATCTGGCCAGTCTGTAGTCTTTAATAAGCAGCATGATAAAAGTTTAAATTGTCCTGACTCTGACAATCCCTTCTCTAAATACTGAAAACTATTTGTTTTGCAGTCACAGGCGGGCTTGTCCCCCTCCTTATTTCTGTGTAAAGATCTCTTAGGAGCATGTGAAAAATAAGAGAAGGGTTAATCCTGAGATGAAATACATAAAAGTAACAGAATTCTTTGTGTCAGTTGCCAAAACTGAAAATCATCCCATAATTTTGTGAAAGTAAATGACTTTCAGAATGCTTTAATTGTTCCTTTCAACAGCACTTCTCATCGTGTCCCAGAACAGCAAAGCCTCTGCATATGCTGTGGTTAGCTTTTAAGAACCAGTCACTGAAATGAAAGTGAAATGAGAAAAGGAGCATTTTAAGAATTTTCTAGCTTTTCTTGTAGTGTTTCTATTTAATAACATCTGCTACTCATAAATCATAAAAGAAACCTCTAACAGCCTGTAATACCAATACATATTAGAAAGCAAGAGTTTTTCACCTCTTGCAGGTAGGCAAATACTTTCATCTTGAAGTAATAAAAGCAGCATATTAATCTCTTCCTGCCCACTTGTTAATGCAGCCTGCGCTCAGCGTTCCCATCACTGAGGGCTGTCAGGTAGCCCACCCTGACTGTGGAAATGATGACCTGCAGTCAGCACCATGTCCACGCTCAGTCTGCCACGCTTCATGTACCAAACCTAATCTGTGCTCGCCTAGCTGTGCTGGCAGCATGCAGACAGGCAGCTGGTGCCAGGACTGGTCCTCTTGCATGGGGTGCTGGGCTGAAACTTCTACTCAATTGCTTTCCACAGTGCGTAAAAAAAATGTGCTCGTTTTTGACAGCAGCACATGGTAAATTTCTGCCTATCATTTTTTATCTGTGACTGAGTGATTTGTCTGTGGCACACAGATCTGTTAGGAAGAAGATGATTTCATTTTGCTCACCAGCATGGTGATTCCAGCAAATCTTTTTATATATAATTATATATATATGTATATATATATAAAAAATATATACAAAATATATATCTAAACAATAAGAGAGTAGTGAATTTTAGAGTACATTATAACTTTACAGAGACTCTAATAATTTATTAAATAATAGATTCAGATGTAGACAGCCAAGATGGCATGTCACCCCAAAACCACTATTAGACTTTGGGGTATCATCAGAAAAAAAAAGTGTATGAGAGATTATAAAATACCAAAAGAAAGTTGTGTCCATGGCTATCAAGTTATGACAAATTGTGACTGATGAAAGAAAAAGATGAATAGGTGTTGCTGTGCATAAGTATAGGCAAAATAATAATAATTACTTGACTTTCTATAGTAGCCTCCTGGATAATTTTCCTGAAATCTTTTTTTAACAAATGCACTGAGTTTCTCATTCATTTAATTCAGGTTTGACACATAAATTCAGGAGGAGCAGTATTAAATGTCCTCTGACAAACACAGCAATGGTAGACAAACCAACTCCAGTGTTGTGTATAGGCAGGTTGTATGGTGGCAGCTCAAGCACTGCTAGTTTCCAGCTGCTCCTCCATAGTTTGCACTCCTGAACTCGTGTGTGGGCTTACCCAATCTTGGGTCCAAAACAGTCATGGTGCAGTGTGGTCCGGGGACTCTCTGCAGGCCAGCGGCTGCAGTGGCTCTGCAGTGATGACAGGACAGTCTGGCAGCCTGGGACTGTTCCACTCCCAGGCAGAAGTAGCGTAGCAAGGGAGCATGGGGACAGCCCAAGCCCTGATCACCAGGCACCTCTCTGGGGACAGGAGCAGGTGAAAGCTGGAACAGAACAACAGCCCACAGTTACAGGTCAGTATGAAAACTGACCTGTATTTGTGCCTCATGTATTTGAGGCCTGTATTTGTCTGTCTTGAATGTCATGTAGTTTCTGTTGCTCTAATCTTGAAGTTCTCAGTACAGTCTGAATTGAAGCTCTATTGATAGTCCTCTTATTTTAATAAAGTCCACAAGATTGCTGAGGGTGCTCTTTGACTCCCCATCCCAATGGTGAAGATACTGAACAACATCAGCGTAGGCATCAGCTTCTGGAATACAGGACTCCTGACCAACCACAAAGTGGATGTCAACATTGCTGTTTTCTGAGACCAATAGTTTCAGCCAGTTTTCAACACCTCCAACAGTGTATCCATTCAGCCCCTAACTCCTCAACTTCCAAACGAGAATGCTATGGGAGGTGGTGTCAAAGGCCATGTTAAATTTATGACACTGCTATATACATATCATAACTTGATTGCTTCCCTCTGTTTTCATTTATAGTCATGTCATCACAGAAGGTCATGAAGGTGATCAAACATGCTTTATCCCTGATGGATCCAGACTGACTGATCCTAACAACTTTGTCATCCATGTTGACATTAAATTATGAGGGACTTGTTCCACCATCTTTCCAGGAACAGAGACAAAGCTGACAGACATATTCATTGCAAGTTCACTTTCTGGTCTTAAGACAGACAGAGGTAACAGTCTTTTCCCAGTTATTAGTAATTTTTCTGCCCATCAGGGATTTAATTGATGATTTAAAACAGACTTACAGTTGCATCAGCCAATTCATTCAGCATCTATGTGAATCCTCCTCATTTTAGGCTGACTGTATCTGGACCGTACGACAGTAAAACCTATCAGTCTCAGAGACTCGTATCAGCCAGACCAGAGCACTGAAGGTCTTTGTTTTGAATGGAAATACCTGTGTTCATCATTTGAGGACACATTTAGACTTCATTGCCTTTTATTTCAAGGTTACTGGGGCCACTAGTCCTTTTTTACTCTTGCAGTAAAATTCCGTTCTTACAGTAGTTTTGTTTCTGTATTTCCAATATGATTTCCCTTGTTGTTTACTACTTGTCTATATATTTTCCTTCCTCTGAAATTTCGTTTGTTGAAGTGAAGAAGCCTCTAGAACAGTTGAAATTTTTGTACTATAAGAGATGTCTTTGTTTAGACCTCAGTAGCCTTGGAAATAACACAAATCTACAAGGCCAGTTCTCAGAAGACATGGAGTTCCCATTGCCAGGATCCACAAATGCCAATTTAGTCCAAGATTTTAAGATTCCTAAGTATGATCATCAACTTCATATTTTTATTAGAAATCTGATTTACCAAAGTCCAATCTAAAAACTCTGACTTTCCATTAGAGGAACACTTGTTTTATTAACTGCACACAAAGGGTTTAACTAAGGAGAAGCTTGTTGATTTTACTGAACTTCTGTTTTTTGTAAAGTTCTAGTCTTTCAAAAGTGTCCCTGAATATTATTCGCCTGGGTTTTGCAAAGAGATAACTGCTGCTTCTTTGCTCTAATATTTGCATGAGGCACAAAAGAATGTCTAAAAAGAGTTTATTTAGCAAGAAACACCCCCCCCCAAAAGGTTATCCTTGTTTCTCATGCCATAAATATATTTAAATCAGCCTTTGCAGATCCCTTTAGCCAAAATACTTATTAAATGTTCTGTTGGTGGAAAAAATAATTGATTTTTATATGTCGTATGGGACTTCTTTCTTTGAGACTCTGAAATCTATGTCCTTTTCTATCTACATTCCTATTACACAGTTCTTTAGTCTGTAACTGTTAGCAAATCATGTGCTGAGGTTTTCAATTCTGCAGGAATCTAAAATATATGTGATATGCTGCCAAGGGACACGGTAATACTGAAAATATTGGATCCAGAGATGGGCCCTGCAAAGGTTTTGAAGACAGACTGGATATACCCTGTTTCATTGGCCATGAGGCCACGTGCTGCTGGGTGCTGATCAGTACGAGCTGTAACCTTGCAACTTCCTATCCTAGCAGCCAAGACTATAATAATATAGTGCTCTCAAAGTTTTAAATTTCATCTTCAAAGAAGTATTCTTTCTGTGTTGGTTGCACAAGAATCTTCTTCATTAAAATAAAAATGGTCAATATGTGGACGTAAACAAAGGCATAGGGTTGTTTGCACTGTTTGGTTGTTCACAATCTTCAACTGGCCTGGCACTGGCTGTGGTAACACCCTCTCAAAAAGCCTTGACTTTGATCTCTAGGACAGATTAAAGACTATTCCAGGGGGCAATTTGGATGCAATCACTCTGTTTTAAGGGATAAGAGAATTTGGCTGGAAATACATAAACTGCCATGTGAGACGGCTTGGGGTCTTCGCTGTTTGTCTTTACTAGCATGTGATCTTTCATAACCATTTTATTCAAAATAAATTTATTGGAAAAATCTCCACCATGAAGATATTCTTTGTTAGCATCTTCATTGATGCCCCTATTCAAGGTCAGTGGCACGATACAGCACCTCCATAACATGTTGGCCACTGCCCTGGGAACGCACCTGGGCACTCCACTTACCCTCTCACAAGTCATATAAATATGATCAGCATATCTCCTCGGTGTGACTTGTCTGCAGCCCAACTCAACTAGCCATTCTCCTTCTCTGCTCATACTGGCAGAATTTATCAATGAGGAGCAAAAAATTTGGTATTTGTAATATGTAAGAACAGTGGATTCACTGTATTTTCAAGATTGAACAATTTTTCATTACTGCCAACTTGATGGAAGGCTGCAATAGTCCAGAATGTCTTATATCACAGCCATCTATGGAAGCAAATTGTCCTCTAGATGATGTTGGTTAACGTTCTGATGTTAAAAGAGCAATTCAAACTTTCAGGATTACATTGGGCTTTTTTGCGAATTAAAAATGAATTTTTTTATGTGTGGATAGGAACAAACCATCAGTTGGAACAAACGTGCTCAACTTCCTTTAATTCGATGAGTCTGAGCCAAATTATGCTAGCAAAGATTATGGCTGCAGGATAGACAGAATAATTTTAAAGCAATCTCCACAGTTATAATTTGTTTGAAGAAGAAAACATTCGTATTTGATAGGGATCACTTGTAGTTTAGGACATTATTAAATTTTAACAATAATGTTTTTCACTGTGACAAGCAGAGATAATTAGAACTATCTTAAATATCCAGCTTGAAATGTCTTCTTGTTTTCCTTCTATGGTAAAAAGTATCCTTCTAGAAGAGAAGTAAATAAACAGCTCTACTTCTTTATAGGGACATAGAATGAAATAGCCCTGTATATAAATTAATTAGGTAATATTTTAGAGCTTAATGGTAATATGGAAGCAACTATTATTCTTATAAGCCAATGTAATGTAAAACATATGACTTCCCTAATTAAAAACACAGAGAAATAGAGCTATGACTAAAAAAATTCAAGACAGAAAACTCAGTAATGCTTTTTGTGGAACTTTAGATGAAAACACTGTATTAACTCACATAAAAATAGTGCTACAAATCATAAAATGTAACATATAATATAAATAATGTCATAATGCTTTGATTTTTTTATTGATAAATGGCATATTATAAAATATAAAAGTATGATTTTTACTTGATTTTATAAATAGAGTTTACAATTTCTTAAGCAGTACTAATTTATCCTATTTCTATCTTTATTTTTTTAAGTAAAAGTATTTCTTATGCTTTGAAAACTAAGCAGACCACCAATGTGGTCTGTGAGCTCATAGAGAATCTCTATTTGCAAAAAAGTTCAGTAGATAATCTATTATCTGCTGGAGACAAAATTGCATTTTCAATTCATTAGACCTCAAAACTCCCTAAGAATAGAAGAGTAACCACACTAGTTCTCATTATAGCTCCATCTAGACCAGTATTCTGCTGGCAGAAATGTCCATAAGTGGACACCAGGGAAAAAGAAGATGCATACATAAATACTTCCCTCTAAAATTTTTCAAT
Source organism: Calyptomena viridis (assembly GCA_013390005.1). Lineage (NCBI taxonomy): Eukaryota > Metazoa > Chordata > Aves > Passeriformes > Eurylaimidae > Calyptomena > Calyptomena viridis. The sequence continues at coordinate 21,325 of WEIV01025889.1, forward strand.
ATTTTCCTACTTCTAGTTCAGGGACTTTTTTTGTTTGTATATTTAGTTTATTTCTACATAGAATGTTTAACTTCACCATGGAGCAGTCAGAGTATACTTCAGGTAAGCATATTTTAAAATGTCTATTTTAAAAATGTCTATTTGATACTTCTGATTATGAATCTTTTGCATGAGTTTATCAAGACAGTATCTGCCTGTTATGCCTTCAAAATTCCTTCTAAATTTGGTATCCCTGAGTCATGTGGTCCATAAATACGTCACACTTGAAACTCAGATTTTTTTTTGAGAATGAAAGTGGATGAGATAATATGCAACACAGGTAAAAGTGATATTATTTCCAAATTTTATTTACTCATATACAGTTGTAAATCTTGTTATTATATCATATCTTCCCTTGGTATGTGTGCATTACAGTTGTGGTGAAGAAGGTAGGCCTTTCAAAGTCATGATAAGAAACATCATTCCTGAGAGATAAAAAAAAGTACAGAATCCATTACTATATTTTTTGTGATTTTATTTTTCAGGCATTTCACAGAATAAAATGGAAAAAGAACAGTAATAATCTTAGGGAGGGGGAGAGAAATATGCTGATGTTAGACCAATTAACACACTTGAGAGCTAGAAGAATGCTAGATGACTTAACTCTCTCTCAACCTGCCTGTCTTGTTCCTTTATATTTCATTTCCATAAGCTGAAGTATTTGCTACACTATGGGGCAGTGTGTAAGGGTGGAGGTGGGTTGTGGATTGCATGAGTCCATAGAACTAACAACATGCCTTGGGGAATTGAAGTATAAGATTCATGATATCTGCCTGGGGCACTCAGCCTGCAAAGATCAGCAAATCTTAAGGCCAGGCAACAGGAAATATTAAACAGCTCCTAAACTCAATTAAAACCTAGAGTTTCACTTGTAATCTAGAACCCAGAATCCCTCTCCTGAAGAGGAGAAGAGGGGAGAGTTTCAGGAGAACTTGGAGGGTGTGGTGACCAGAAGCCAGAGTGGAGCTTTGTCCTCACCCTCCTGACTCTCTTTGACCTGAGTTGTGCAGATACAAGTTGGCTGGCTGGGATCCAGCTTCTCAGGCTCCATACTCACATAGAAACTATTGCAGAACAACACACAGATGGGAGTGACACCTTCTTTAGCCCTTGCAGGCTGGATTTGCCCTGTGGGCTGTAATTAATTGGTATCAACTCCAGTTCCTAAATGAAATTAAAAGAGACGAGCAGTAACAAAACTATGGAATCAATAGACAGGAATGGTCAGTTATTTGAAATTGGTTGGACAGCAATTTAAATACAGATGCTTTTTTATTTATATTGCTAAAGTTGGCTTAAACATTAACCAATTATTTTGCTCAGACACTGAACTGGCATTTTCACTAGGGCTTTGTAAGATAAATTAAAATTAAGTTCTACAGTAGGGTCGTTTGCTGAATTCTAGGATATATCAGGCTTAAAAAAGGAAATTTCAAAAAGTGTTTCTCATCAGACTGAATCTGAAGTAATGTCATGACGCAGACCTCATCTGGGTGTCGACTACAAGGAAACATGAGAGTGAAATAAATTATAGATTTGTTGACTTCCATCTGGGCTAGCTCGTTAACCTGAAGCGCAGCTGGATACGTTTAGAAGGGTCTAAGAGAAAAGTTGGTCAAAAAAAGGAGGGATCTTTAATGAGAAAATGCTGACAGTTGAATTTTTCCATGAAAACTGGGAAAACTGTACCTTATATGAGTTTTCTAATCTTGATTAACAAACATGCTGGCCCAGCCCCTCTGCATATTCCTAGGCGCTACCTATAGCTCTATGTTTTTGCTGTCAAAACTCTTCAGGATGATAAAAGGAACAGGATGACAAAAGGACAGGCATTAACCTTCTTTCATTCCAGTTCAGACAGAAGTATTATTAAGACAGTAAAACCTTCTAACATTGAACTGCAAAACTGCACACATTGTTGAAAGTAGCAATAATGAAGAATGAGAGGTATTAATGCTGACCAGATCTTTGCTCCTTTCTCATTTTCCTCTTGTCCCACCTTCCACCAACAGTAGTACCCCGTTTTCCACTGAAATGTTGTCCCATCAGATACTGAAACTAGAAGCTGCTCTAAAGGGTGGCATAAGTCTCACATGGTCTGGTTTTCTCAGTCATGTATAGTAAAGACATTTAAACAACTATTTTAATTGAGATTAAAATTTTCAGCTGAACTCTTGGCACATTTCTATATAAAAATTATACCCAGCTCCTTCTTTTCATGTAGAAATATTCCAGATTTATGTTCAGCAGATGTGAGATGAGAATCTGGCAGAGTATGTCAACACATCAGGGAAAAGAAACATCTGGATTCAAAGCTGATCTATAAGATATTTTTCACAATGCCCAAGAAAGCAAGGAAACACTAGTAGCAGACACTCCTCTGCCTGCCAAGATTCTGCAAAAAATGATGGAGTATTTGTTTCTCAGCGAAAAAGATGATACAGTGGCTATAGGGCAAAGTGCATGTTTTGTTATCTAAATATGCATTTTCACATAAGAAAAAAAGAAGCCTGTGAAAACTGGTGTATTTTATCTTGTAGAAAAGATTGCTTTTTTGGCTGACTGCAAATCTAGCATTACAAATTACATTAAAAGCAAATTCATTATCACTTAACTTGTGTACATAAAAACAAGAGCACCCATACTTGGCTTTTTACAGCTTCTGGAAGCAACTATGGATATGGCTGCATACCTTCATTTTCTACATTGAAATTTAGAAATTGCAAAAATTTTTCTTCCTTTAAGACAAAATAGGAGACCTCCTGCAGCTCTCTTTTTGACAAAAACCAGAACAAACAGCAATTTGTCAGGATAAAGCATTTAGACATTTGTAAAATTAGAGTTGATTGAAAATTTTCACTCAATAATTGCTAAAAGAACAGTGAGTTCTTGAAGATGTTCCTGGCACATCAAGAGAACTGAGTTAGTTGCAATTCAGTGAAGTCAGACCAAAAAAGGAGGCTTATTTGTAGTCAAAATGCTGGCAGCAGAATTCTTCCCGAGTCCTGGTGAAATACTTCATACAATGTATGAAATTGCTAACCTTGATTAGCATTAATGTCAAATACCTGCATCAACATCCTCTTAGGACTTGATGCAACCAAATCAGGGATGATCAAATGTTTTCTATCAAATTTGTTTTTACAGAAAATTGAATTTTATAAGAAACATTTTCATACTGCATGTATCTGTTTTCCATGGAAAACCTGACATTTTGCCAAAGCCCCCAAACCAAAACCTTTGTTGAAAACCCCCAATATTTCTTTTTTTTCCAGCCGATAGCTTTCTGAGTTTTAATTTTTGTCAAAAAGCTGACATTTTCCAGAGATGTGTTTTGCTTTGTGTTATGAGACTGAGCCTTTATTACATTAATTCCATTTCATGTTTTTATCGTGTCTCATCTTATCTGCCTTTTTTCTAAACAACTCCAACTTTTCAGTCTCCCTTCATGGCCCCAGTCTTAGAATTCTTCACTTCTGCAATATCTTCATGGTGAGGGTGTGAGCTGTACAGCACTCCAACTTCTGAAAGTTGGAATAACTTTTCTTTAGCATTCTCCAATGTTGCCTTTTTATCAACTCAGTGGTCTGTATAACTTCTCTTCCACAGTGACAGAGGTAGCTCCTGAATACCTAAGTTCATCTCATGAATTAACATTCATTCAATAACCTGTATTTAGTTCAAGTAATTTTTCTTTGGTACACATTGTTGCACCTGTCAGCACTGAATTGTCATATGTGTCGACGTAAGCTCATTCACAAAGCATGACTAAGACTCAAGGAGAGTCAAGATTTGTGCTTGGTCTCAATTTAATTAACTCCCGCTCCAATATTTTGACATGTGGCTGTATGTCTTCAATGCAAAAGTACTTTAGATTAGATGTCTTTAAGCTTGGATTTCTTGACTGTCTTTCCATGCTGTAGTCTCTTGTCTGAAGGACTATGCCTGCATGACACTTTCAATGTAAAAGAAGCAGTCATAATAAAAGCCTATTTTCAGAAATATGGAAAGAAATACAAGAAGCAGCAGCAGGAATGGCACAGAGAAAAAAATGTGG
>WEIV01025889.1:30146-57751 GCA_013390005.1 Calyptomena viridis
TAATATAGTTTACTGTACAACTCCAGTAAAATAGGCCAGTGAGGGCTTTTTGTGGAAAGAAAAAGGTATGAGGCTGTGATTCACAACTTCCCAGAGTGAAACAAGTATAGCAAGAAGTCAAAGCCTCCAAATCTGATATATACTAGATCTTGTACTGGGAAAGCTTTTTTCGAGAGTGAAGGGTTTAGGTAGCATAAGGCCAGCTCCCAATCACTGACAAAAGAGCAGGGTCAGAACTGCCAGCAACACTAGATGGTTCTATTGGAAAAATGCCTAGGAGCTGGCTGTATGCTTAGAATATGATAAGAAAAAAGAAATTGGTCTCAAAGGCCTTCAAAAATCATGCAGAATTTGTCCTCAGATGCTCCCTTGTTTCCTCAAAGAGGGAAACAACAGGAGGCTCAAAATCTCAAACCTCTGCATCTGTCTACATTGCAGTCAGGCAGTTGCCAAACTTTTCATAGTACTTGCACAATGTTTTCCCATCATCTATACAGCCATTATTATTCTCAGTCCATGTTGACCCTTCTTCAGCTCAGTCAAACATATCTGGTCCTTTTAGTCCTATACCAATAAAAAAACAAAGCCAGGGCCTCTCCCATGGCCCTGAGCACAGGTGGGCTTTATGGCTAAAATTTTCCCTCCTCTATAGGAAAAAAAGGATGGCCTTGACTGTGGTTCCTGGGCCAGTCCTCAGTCAATGGGAGTTCAGCTGGTTCAGGCCAAATTCACATAAAGGAGAGTGCTAACAGTTAAAAAGCAGGGCAGGACTCAGTGGAATGCTGTGGTCCTCTGGGATGCACACCCATAACACAGCATTCAGACCCTTTGCATGTTCTGGCAAGAGCAGACCTGAGAAGAGTCTTCCCCTGGAGCCCTAACAGCTGTTTTAGATCTACCCACCTTCATTTGGCTGGGGATAAACACAGTGGGATCCGAGCTAGTACAAATGAGGCACACATGGCCTTGATCTGGCTCCAGTCCTGTCCCTGTCTCTGTGATAATAACCATGGTGGTGTAGCTAACATTCAATCATGTGGCAGTGGCAAAGTCTAGGGAAGTGGGCCAACACAGAAACGCAATGCATGGCAGATCCACAGCTAGGTCTATGACTGTAGATGGAAAACAAAGAAAAAGGGAATTTAAGGGCCCTGTTCCTGCATATAAAAGATGCAAGGCTGCTTCCAAAGACAATGACTCTGGGCAAGGAGGTAGAAATGAAGCAGGAAAGGGCTATGAGAAGGCTCACAGCCTATCTGTAGGAGGCTCACTAACTGTGGGAGATCTGGCATGGTCAGAAAGTCCTGACTTAGCATAAAGTTAGCTGGCACAAAGTCATCTCATCAACATTTTTGGAGAACTATAAACTTACTTCCCTGGCTCAAGTGTAAGTTTATCAGCACTCTGCATCATGTAGTGCTTATTCCAGCGGAGTCTGGATTTAATCTCCAGCCAAACCATAGACATAGCCAGTGAGAGCTGTAACCAAACAAGAAAATGGATATGTGCACTAATGGTAAAAATTGAGAAAAAAAGTCATTACAACATGAGGGAGAAAACTGGCAAATATAAGTGCTGAGCAGAGAAATTAAAAATATCCAAAAAAGTAAGTGATTATAGAGGCATGATGCTATACACAGCATATACAATTCCTATGGATATGAAGTGCAGAGCACGCTGTGACAAATGTTTTGCAAATGGCCCAGTGGAAGCTGAAATATACAGACTTCACAGTAGGAAAGACAAGTGAAAAACACGGTGAATGAGCTTGTGACATGCTCCCTATGATCCTTAATGTTCATGTATCACACCAATAATTTCCTGCAGGCCAGAGAAACTCAGTGTTTCTAATTTTACTGGAATTCACTCCTGCCTTCCTTCAGTGTCGCTTCTTTAGTACTGGGCCCTACAGCCAAGCAGAGGACCCACTCTGGTGGAATCTGAGTCTTCTCAAAGATATTCTGGACATGAAAGTACACGAAAAATTGCCCCATTTCCCAGTTTATAGGTCCAATATTTCCTGTAGGTAAGAAATATTTTATTATTATTTGGATGTCTTAGACCCCACTGAAATCTAAACAGGTAAGGACAAGTAGAAATTACCAGTACTCATAACATCTCAGACAGACAATGCAGCTACTATTGTTTATAACATTTATGCTAAAAAAAACCCAACCAAAACCACCACAACAACAAAAAAACCCACAACAAACTGTTTCATCTACTCTTATTATATTTATGTCAGAAAGGTCTCTGCCTTATTCAGGTGACTCCTGTTTCTGAGATTGTGCCAGTTCCAGTACTTGGATACCTGTTGCACATCATTTGGAGAAGCAATTTCAGGAGGTTCCTGACAGAAAGATCCACCAACTCCTGAATTCAGTCTCACCCTGCAGAATTTATCTTCAGATAATCTCTGCACCACTTTTTTTTTGCTATGTAGAGAATGCTAATGCTTGCAGACAAACTGCCTTTGTATTTCTAGAGGGACTTAGACAAATATTTCATCATATTTGTTGTGTTTCTTTCTTGATTGTGGGATAGTTTGATTGTGTCTGTCTGTTAAATAAAGCATTGTTTCATATTTTTGGACTATTAGACTACCTGTAATCTGGGAAATAAAGTGGTCCACACTTTCATGGTGTTAGAAATTGTTTAGTGACTCCCTAACCATGCTTCAATGTGAAATGGGCCTTACATTGGATCTTCTATATCAATTTCCAAGTTTCAGAAAGGATGCATACCATAAATATCTAATTAATGTAAATGCATGTTGAGAGTTATTAGCTTGAATGGGACATTGGTAGTAAGGTAAGGTGGATGAAAACAAAGAGATAGAGACAAAGCATATCATACTACACTTTTTCAGTAAAGAAAGAACACAGAAATTTATAATCTCCTCAATCCTTTTGTACTGTACCTTCCCTCATATCTCAGACAATTCCTCTACAAGTAGCTCAGCTGGCATAAAAAATTTAGATCATCTGAGAAAAATGAATTTACTAAATTTCTTTGAGAAACACTGACTTGAAGGGTTTGTCAGCTATAGTCTCAAACTTGGTCATGTTGCAGGTGAAACAGTTGTATGGAGAAGGTTTCCACTTTCCAAGTACTGAAAGTGCTGATAGCACAAAGTCCATGAGCATGGAGAAGCATATTGTACAGGAAGAATAACTGAGCTCAAGGACTAGAGTAATGGAATTCCATAAAAATCTATAGCACAATGTTAAAAAATCAACTGCAATTTAACAAAGGTTAAAAACAAAGTTTAAATGGGATGACAAATTTTGAATTTATCCTGAAAAAATCAGTTAAGAATCTTTTTATAAAAAGATAGTCGTACAGAAGACTATGCACTAGAAATATCACTGATTCATCTACCTAGTTGTTAGATGATAACTAATTTAAGTTTTTAGGTTCTTTAAAGTAATATTTTTTGTTGTGGTTTTATGTTTTTTTTTTTTTTCTAGGATAGAATGTTATCTGAAATGCTACTATTTGGGATACTCTAATGAAGACATATTAGATCTTAGTGTTATAGTTGTCATGATTTAAAGAGATAAGTAAGGCAAAGTTTGGAAAGAGTTGTAATACTGCCTTACCAATTAGCAGACCAGTAAAAAGCAAGTAAATCTTTGGATTAGACTGCTTTTCTTCAGTCATAAGATATGTTTGTGTGCTGAAAACCTGTGAATTTTCTATGCTATATAAGTTTAAGAGCATATAGTTGAATGATGGATAAATAAGCCAAAATAAAAGACTAAGCATAGAATACCAGATAAATTACTGAGTATATGGAAAGAAAGAGGAAACAATGAAGATAAAATTAGGAATACTGGTAGAAACATGTATTTTTTTCTCTGTACTGTCTTCAAAGGGGACTTGTATATATGAAATATAAACCTGCAAACAAACATTTTTAAACGTTTAGTTTCATGATATTCCATGTGAACACATCTATAGTAAGACACATTGTTGCATAATGTGACTTATGCAAAATGTTTTAAATAATTATTTGAAGACAAAAGTGTTTCGGATTAGGAAAGGCAATCAAGAGTTGTTAAGTACATTAGAGAAATTTGATTCAGATTTCATTACAGGAAAATAAAACAGTAAAAGGTTGAAACTAGGCACTAGAAAATCAATATTTACTTTTTTCTGTCATAGAAGCAGCTATGAAAATCACCTGCTGTTGCAGGACTCGATGAACTAATAAATGAAACTTTTCGCAATTATTTTCAATTGTGATGTCGATTCTCAAGAGTACACTGACGTTTTCCTGATGAAATCGCCTCATAAACAGTACGAAATTTAATTGAGTTATTGGTATATTTATTGACACAAGCATCAAATGACTTTGACTACATGAATTATTGACTGGTTTGAACATCCCCAACCTGTCTGTTTCCCTGAGTGTAAATCAGACACAATTTATCTCACGTTTAACCTCTGCAATGTCAGATAAAAGTGACAGGATCCACGATGCTTACAATAATATGCAGATGGCAACTGTATGATTGCAGTGATTTACTCCATTTTCAACTTCTCGTTACAAAGGACATGGAGATGGAGGCCAGCAACTGACCTAGGTGCTCTGGCAGGAATACAGCAGGCAGGGCACGCTTTCCATGATGCATTGACCTGTAGGTGACCAGTTTTAACACCTGGGAGACTAACAGTGCCTGCTTGTTGCAACCAAATATTTTAAAATCTCAAGTGGATTAAGTGGGAAGATAGTAGGGTTAAGGTGAGCACCACTCATAGCTGTTTGAGACGCTGAGGTGTGCTCTTTCAGACTGATACACACATATAAAAATCCTTATCATAAAATAGCTATTTAATGTTTGTGGCTTAAACTACCTGTAGATGTACAGTGAAGTTAAAACTGGGTGGGACATCCTTGGATTCTTTGATGCCTCCAGGTAAAGCCAATGATGTCTTTATCAACATTGAAATGTGAAAAAGAGTGAAAAAAATTCCAGCAGTGTCCAGGGTTGAATGACAGCCACCGTACTTTCCTATAACATACTAAACACTTTCATTTCTGACAGCTTATCCTTTTTGCTTAAGTTACATGGGGAAGATCTTGGCAAATGTTCTGCAGAAAGAAACTCAGAGGTGTCCTCTATTGAGTGTTACAGAACTATGTAGACGAGCTGCAAATCCACCTATAATACTACTATAAAACAAGTATCATTTACTGATTCATGAGAAACACCTATCTTTTAATTACCCATTGATTATTATTTGATTCCCAACTTGCTTGGTGTTTATTAATGCAAAAACAACACCCACAAATACACTCTTGAGATAAAAAGAAAAGTTATTACCTAAAAAAGGGTGCTTAGCCAGAGAATAATTCAGGGATTTTTTATTGTTATTATTTTGCATCCTGATATTAATTTTAGGCATATACTAACCTCAGCTGAGTTATAATCACTGTAAACTGAGGTCATACGGGGAAAGAGAGGCCCTTTGTCTTCAGAATTCAAGTAGTATATAACTGCTAAGATTGTGACAGATATATGCCCACACAGTTGTACATTCATGCATCCATTCCAGTTTACACACAAAATCATGGTTCATTGTATTTAATTTCCTGCTGTACTTGAACTTGCCTGAAATCATAAATATGTCCTCAAGCACAATGCAAACTCTATGTATCCCTTCAGCAGAGAAGGGATATTTTTTACCTCAGGAACTTCACCATCATCCTCACATCCTCACATAACTTAGATCATTCCAGCTGTTCAACTACCTAGGAAGCATCATTTCCTCGGATGGTAAGATTGACAAAGAAATAGACAACAGGTTAGCAAAGGCACACAGAACTTTCGGGAAGCTCCATAAAAGAGTCTGGTGCAACAAACACCTGAAGAAAAGTACAAAGATTAGTGTTTATAAAGCCATTGCACTGTCTACTCTTTTATATGGGCCTGAATCATGGGTCATCTATTGCCATCACCTATGACTCCTCAAACGTTTCCATCAGCGCTGCCTCCGTACATTCCTAAACATCCACTGGACAGACTATGTGACTAATGTTACTGTCCTTGAACAGGCAGAGGTCACCAGTATTGAGGCCATGCTGTTGAGAACGCAACTGCGCTGGGCAGGGCACATTTCCAGGATGGAGGATCACCACCTCCCCAAGATTGTGCTCTATGGTGAACTCGCCACCGGCTGCCGCAATAGAGGAACCCCAAAGAGGACATACAAGGACTTCTTGAAACAACACCTCAATCTTGGCCATATTGACCACCATCAGTGGTCTACTTTGGCCTCAAATTGGCAATCGTGGAGACACACGCTGCTGCCTCCTTTGAAAACTCACGCAGAATTAGCTTTGAGGAGAAAAGACATTGCAGAAAGGACCGCGGCTCATCAATACCACCTAAGGAGACTTTTAGCTGTGCCTTTTGTTCCCAGACTTGTCTATCCCACATTGGCCTTTTTAGCCACAAGTGTGCTTGTAGCAAGCATGGGTAGAGCCCTTCCCATATCTTCATTTGTGAAGTTTTGCCATGATGATATAAATAATTTATAATACATAGATGCTATTTAAAAATTTTAAAATACACTTTTTTACAGAGTATTACTAGTGTATTTTCCTGGTGTTTTGCAAAATAATGGAAAATTATTTTATTCTAAAGACTTCATAATAGCTATCTTTTCACCAGGAAATTAATTCTTTCTTCCTTTGACTTTGCTAAAAGAAATAAAGGCAAAGACTAGATAATATCCATATTTCTAAACATTTTCAATTTCTAAGCTTTAAATTACTATAAAGCTATTTGATACATCTATATTTCAAACACTTATAATTAGAGAGATTTATATTTACATCTGGCACTATGACAGAGTTGTAACTAGCCTCTTTGGATCCCATTGCCTAGACCATATCACATCTCACACTGCAATGGTAATGTAGAGGGCTGGAGAACGCTATTAGTGAATCATACTCCAGAGACAGAGAGCTATAAATGGTACTTAGTATCAGAGTTAAGAAAATACTTGTGTTATGTATTTAACAGATTTCCTGGGATTGTGTGGAAAGGAAAGATATACATCTGTTGCAGAAAGAAGACATTAAATAAGGTTTTCCATTAGGAAAGGTCTATTCTGTGTATGTAGTTCCCACATTGTGTGTCAGAACAGTTTGAAATAGGGCTGAAATATTTTTGCATTATCACAATGCAAAACATGTAAAGTAATAATTTTAGTTTTAAATATCCCCACATGGTTATCTGAGTTTGCTAGAATTCTAAACTCATAAAACTACACTTTTAATATTATATGTAATAGCTGCAGTTGGAAATGCTAGGTATCAGTCTTCCTCAAATCTTGAAATGCATCTGTGGGTTTCCTGAACTGCATTTGGGCAGGGGAGAAGAGGCTGTGGTCAGCCTGTGGCCTTGGTACATCTGCTTTGTCAGGCTCTGAGAACACACCTTGCAGCAATAACAAATGATCCTTGATTCTTCCTCCTCTACTACAGGCAAATAGATTAGGAAAAATTATTACAGTGAATTTGAGTTCTTATCCAGAGTTCCTGTAGGAAACAGCTATGCAGCATTCACAAATGTACCAAGCTTAGAGAAGACAGAGAGTTATCCGTGTGCACCTGTAAGCAGTTGGTTCGCTCTGAAATCCAGGTGGAAGCAGCTGAATAGTAGCATGAAAGAATTTAATGTTTTGGGGAAAAGTATGTGGTATTGTTCTTTCTTCTAAAGAGGACAGCCAGTTTAAATAAAGCTACTCTTTTTTTTTTTTTTTAGTAGGGAAAGGTGAATACGAGTAAATGACAGAGGAAGAGTTAAATTTTTTAATTTTTTTTATAGTTGGCATTGGTTCAGATCTTTAGAAAAGCAACCCTGGAAGGTTGCAGATGAGAGAAAGTTGCAGTGGAGAAAACTCTTTTTTGTTCTGGGGACAAAAGCAATATTGCAGGTGAAAAGGATTTTCTCTAATAAATGCTTTGTTCTCATGCACTTGATCTTGATGGTTTTCAGCTGCCATAGGCAGAGGAAGGTAGCTGTAAAATTTCATTAGAAAAATTCTGAAGATGTTGCATTCCACATAACTTTTACTATACAAAAAAGGGAAATTTTAAAGGGTAAGATGGATGAGCTGTCAGTATGAAATCACAGGGAAAGCTAAATTTAAAAGTTGGACATAGTTGTGCAAGACAGTATTATGCCAAAAACTGTAATATTAGCACTGAAAGGAGAGCCACAGACAGCAGAGGGTAAGGTGGTAAACTTCAGCCTTATGATAGTGAACTTATCCTCACTAAGGGAGTTTGTGAACTAAATTCATAGGGAAAAAAAACTACTGGAAATGATTCAATTTGTAATTGCACCAGAGGAAAAAGTATCCATTATAGGATTAGAGAGAGGCTGTGCTATGGTGTTGCTGTGCTGGTTCTCTCACTCTTCTGCTCTGGGTCCATCTTAGGATATCCTCAGTAGCTGGGGAAATTTGCAGGACAGGGATGAAGAACTATTCTGTTGTTTCATATAGGATGGTTGTTCTTTACCTGTGGTTGAAGCTAAATGAACAGGACAGGATTTGTGTGGGATGGGGAATAGCAACTTTCTCAATGTCTGCTACTCTGCACAGATGAGAACTGATTCAAGATGGTTTATCTCTCAATGTGAGCTACCTCCTCAGAATGTGTAGGGAGTGAGAACAAACAAGCATGCATATAAAGATGGGTAATTTGCGCTTTGATAATTATCACACTGTAGGGTTTTTCTGTCTTTGTTGTCATATAATCTAACACAAGTAAGTATGTAAACAGCAGATATTGTTTATGAATATCTTTCCTAGTTTGCCAGCAATTAAATAGTATAAGGTTTCTCATTCTGTTAAATCCATACTGGATTTTAAATGGCTTTTGGCATCAGCATGTGAGAAGTCTTCTCTTTATTCATGCTGGTATGGTACTTCTGGTCCTTAAAACAGCATTCCTGTCTGGAACTGCTGGACAGACAAATTTCTATATTCAGTACAGCCTCCCAAATCCTCCTATCTGGAATTCTGGAGCAGGACCTGATTTGAGAAGGACAGAAATTGAAACTGTGAGTTTCTATGCACAAGTTAAAAAACATACTTATGTTTCTTTTACTTCAAACATGTCATGACCTGTCTTTGTTTCAAGATCAAAAACCTTTAAGCAAAGTATAGCCACTTAACAGTGTAGTGAGAGAAACTGCATATAGCTATTATATCCCACTGAAATCCCTGCTATGGTTTATGCCTGCCATTAGCTGCACAATAATAGCAAAGTTTGTTTCTGAAAATATAAATATTATCTATTCTAAATATTTCTACTTGGTTCATTAGAGATTTTACTGTTTTCTTCCAATAAGGGACATTTATAAGTGAAGAAAAAGCCCCCTAGTTATTTACTTTCTTGAGGTCCTGGCAAAAAAGGTATAGGCTCCTCTTTGCTGCTATAATCATAGAATGGCCAGAAGATCATAATAAAGTGTCACAAGAAAATGTTTTCAGTGAGATATTAGGCAGAGGTCTGGCGTATTTCTAAACTATATGTCAGGCCTCGAAGTTTTTCAATTGATTTGTTTCCAGGTTCATTAAAGTGAAAATCTCGTGGTGAAGTGTTAGCACAAATATACCAAGGCTGTGTAACTCAGAGGAGCAATACTCATACTGAGTACTCGTGTGTAGATCTCAAAGAGCTTTTAATCACTAGATACTTAACCAATTTGCAGCAGATATCTTAGCTAACAATTACAGCCTCCCTTTAACTCCAAAGTGTTTTGTGGGCAGGCTGTAACTCTCTCAAGCAGTTCAGTCACCCAAAGCTTTTACAGAATTATCTCTTTAAGGAATACTTTCCATCTGATACATATTATTTGATAAAAATAATTCAAATGTCAATTTCTGCATGTATTTTGGTGTAAAATAATCTAGTAAGCATTTAGCAATTACTGTGTTATTTAAAAATGTAATGCACATACATGATAACATAACCTTACTGGAAAATCTAATACACTGTGCTGGTCACTAAAATAATGTATTGTTAATTGAGTAGAAAATGTTTAATTTTAATGCAAGTATTTGAGATAATGCTATACGTCTTTGAAATTATACATTAAGATGTCATTGTTAACAATGGAAAGCCAGATATATCTTCATTGACTAAATATACACTATAACATTTTAAACAAATTAAATTAAATATATTTTAAACAAATTTAATACTCCTTAGGTGAATAAATTGTTTATTCCACCAGGATATTAAATATTAGTTCTGGAATTCCAACACCAGGAATGTCCTTCTTTTACCAAAAGCGTCAATAAAGACAGAAAACAACAAAAAGCTGGACTGTTGCCTTCTAATGGAACTGCACAAACAAAAACCAATGTTTGCTGGTGGTACCAAAATTAAGGAATCACCTAATGCCTAAAACTGGGTGCTATCTGTTTGGGATGTACCAGCTTTGTGTGCTAGTAGGCAAAATGGGGAGAGCAGGAGGTGGGGATGGGGGGCAAAGCACCATTTGACATCTGATCTTCACTGAAGCTACTTTTTAAATGCATGTGAAAATTGTCCCCTGTGACCTGAGCAAGGTCTTCAATAAGGAGTTGCAAATCACAGAAACCACAAGCAACAGGCTATACCTGCTTAGATACACAAAGCCAAATGAGTAGTATCTTTACTTTCATTATACACAGGTATGTAACTATATGTATAAAATACTATTAAATATTTTATCCTATTTTATTTATGTTTGCATAAATGTGTGTATATTTTTATATCTATTTATATGCATAAATAGCAGACACAGACATATGTATAGATATATGTAACCAGATCGTGTACTAGTAACTTCTCAGACCAAATATGTTTGAAAGTATGTAATTACAGAAGACAGTTTTGTTGTTTGGCTTTGGATGTTTTAAAAAATACAGATGGCGCTTGCTTCCCTTTCTTTCAAATGAAGAAATTTCTGTGCTAATCCAGGTGATCACTTCTACCTTCCTAACAGAAAAATCCAAAACCAAAGTAACTACAGTCACATGCAAATAATCAAAGCTTTTTCCTAAGTAATTCAATCATACATTATACAAAAAGCCCCTGATTTTAACATAGAGGTGGCAGCTAAAGGAAAGTTATCACTGAATTTTTTTTTTGTTCAATATTTTCTTAGGGCTACTCTATAAATTGAGTTATTTCATAAAAGTCTACTTGTCTGTCATCTTCTGCCTAAATGCTGCATGTAAATTTAAAACTGTTAGAAAACCATACAAAAATCAGAAATTTACAAATTAAATCCTTAGACACTTATCATCAGCTTTTTCTTTTTTAAAAGAAAAAATTATAGAGATGTTAGGTACTCATAATTCTGTTTTCTTATAAATATTTTTCAAATAGCACTATTAATGAATCAACATATTAAGTATGTTAGTATTGCCCATGTCTGATCATCATAAATATATCAGTAGGCAGATTTAATGTGAAATGAAAGTAGTAAATATATATATTGGTGATTTTTGAGGTTTACAATTAATGACAAGAAGATACATTTTTAAAACTTCCCCATAATTTCTTTCGGTGTGACAACTGTGTCCTTTACACACAACCACTATAAGGGAATGCATTCTTGCATTGTTATGTATAATAGAGGCATTTTACACAAAGTAAACATGGTAATACTGAGGATTCAGGAAACTTTTTAAAAATTAGGTGGAACTGAATAAACATTTTATAAATAATTCCTTGTATCCTCTGCACTTTTTCTTTCTGCGTTTCATATTTATGTTTTTTTAATAGCTTTCATTATTTCTTGAACTTCTAAAAAGTAGATTTGTTCATGTTTCTCACATAAGAGGAACTGTACTGATTTAGAATGCAAAAAGTAAATACACATTTAAATAATAATCATCTTCTATTTCTGCTATTTAGACTCTCTATATGCTGACTGTATCACTAAAGTTGAATAAATGCACTGCTGCAGCCTCACTTTGAGTACTGTGGGCAGTTTCAGGAAGTATAACATTAAAAAGGCATTAAGCTGTTGGAGAGCATCCAAAGGATGCACCAAATTTATGGATGCAAAGGAAGCGCCAGAAGATGCAAAGGAGAGCCATGAGGATAGTGAAGGGTCTGGAGGGGAAGCCTTATGAGGAGTGTCTGATGTCACTTTGTTCAGCCTGGAGAGGAGAAGACTGAGAAGGGACCTCATTGTAGTCTACAACACCCTTGTGAGGGGAAGCAGTGGGGCAGGTACCAATCTCTTTACTCTCATGGCCAGTGACAGGAGTTCAGGAATGGCAGGAAGTGTTGAGCCAGAGGAGGTTTAGGTTGGATACCAGAAAAAGGTTTTTTTACTCAAAGTGTGTTTGAACACCAGTATAGGCTCCCCAGGGAAGTAGTCACAGTACCAAGCCTCTCTGAGTTTAAGAAAAGTTTGGATAACGTTCTCATGGTGTGATTCTTGGGGTGTCTTGTGAAGGGCCAGGAATTGAGCTTGATGATCCTAATAGGTCCCTTCCAACTTAGCATATTCTATCGTTTTTGTGATAAATGCTCAGAACTGTGTCAGAAGAATTCCAGGCTACATTGTAGAACTTCATGCTTCTTTGAGTCCCTCAGACAAATAAATTGCTGTTTACTTGCTCTTCTAAATTAGTATGAAAAATTTGAATCACTTATCATGCAAGTGGACCTTTCATGGGTCGTAGGTCCTGGTTCTCCACATTATTAAGAAACAGTTATTTTGGTATTTGGGATGCTTTGCACAGAAAATCATACTGACATAGGCAGATTCATAATCATGCCCTTCAGTCACACTGTTCCTTTCTCGCTCTACTTGTGCTTGTGAAGTTTTTAGTGGTGCAAGTTTACATTGGCACTAGCACCATTGCTTATTCAAGCATTCTAGTTAGTATTAAAGGTACCAGGTCATAACTGATTTAAGGACATTAAGAGGTCTCTGCTGTTGTTAAACCACTTTTGGCCAGTCTGAAGGAATCAGTCCATGTAGGCCAGTTGCTCTTGTTTGCACGAATTCTGTACCTCATGTATTTTTACTTGTGACCTGTGTAGGTGTATGGTGTTACATAACCGGAGATCGAGATCTTTCTTTCTTTGGGAAAGAGGTGATTGCATGTGTTTGTCACACACCACACACAGTAATATGGGCTCTGAGTTTTGAGCACACTGAAACATTACATAGAGTTTAAGATTACATACAGGTCAGTGTTATGTGTAAAGGGGAGAATGACATTTCCCCAAGGATAGATAATATTATTTATAACAGATTTCTTACACTTTTCATTGATGGTATCAATTGTTTACAGCTGACTGAAACAAGAAGTAGAGTTAGTCTGATAAGGAATTTGGGACTTGGGTCCAAGCCTGGACTCTTTTACCAAGGCTGCAGTGGAGTGTGTTGTAAGACTGTGCAACCAGGGAGTTACTGAAAAAGTAGTATAAATATTTTTAGGTAAAAACCTAGTTCCATGGCAAAATATTCATTAACGTTAATGACTTCAAGATTTCCCCCCTACTGTGAGGCTGATTTATCATCTTTACAGGGCATTAGATTTTGCTAATGCCAGAAATATGACATTGCCTGGACTTAATTTTATTTTCATTTATGGAGAGTATGATTGTTGAGACAGACTCTAATGGTGAAATCACATTCTGATACAACGATTATGTTGATCTTTTAGAAGATTTTCTGCTTTGAACACTGTGGAGAGAACAGTACGTGAAATGCTTTTGACAATGAAATATAGAGTAGTGTGAAAATAATTCAAGTGAGAAGCTTTCCTTTCACAGAAGTTCACAGAATCATAGGATGGGGTGAGAGGAAGGAACCTTAAACTTCCACATGCAGTGACACCTTCCACTAGACGAGGTTGTTCAAAGCCCCATCCAGCCTGGTCTTGAACACTTTCAGGTTTGGGGCATCCAGAGCTTCTCTGGACATCTTCCAGTATAATCAGCTCAATTAATGGTATTTCGTAGTTGGCAATTACATATAGGAAATATCAATGAGCTGGAAGACAATATGTAGGTTTCAGAGGTAACCTGATATAAATCTCTAGTCTGCTTTTAACTTTTTTTAGAAAATGACAGAAAATTAGGAAAAAGACGCAGAAAAAGGAAGCATTAATTTCTTATGTACTCTCTGAGTTATTAAAAGCATGTTTTTACTAGGGTTCTACTAGCGATACTTGCAGCTATTCAGAAATTGGCCTCATGGACCCTAAGGATACACTTACTGCATTTACTTAAGGGAGGGGTAAGCACAGGACAGGACTTCTGTCTTCTTGCCCCATGTCCAGGCTGCCCTGTGTCCCGTGCTCTCACTCTTTTGCTGTTGCAGCAGCATTTAAAGCCAGCCCGAGTGGTTAGCTGGCCTACAAAAACCTATGGAGCATCTCGAAACACTGTCACTAAAAATTTTGTTTAAAACGTAGGGGTTTCGCCACATCAGTGACTTAAATTTTCCGCTCATTTGCCGCTAATGTATCCGTGTCCGTGTTCGAACAGACGGGAACGGATCTTTTTTCCTCGGCGTTTCCCCGTTCCCGCTGCGGGAGCGGCGGGCGCTGTCCGGCAGGGGGCGCTCTGGCGCCGCGCTCCCCGGAGCGGGGCGGGATGTCCCGGAGCGCATCGGCAGCCGCCGGGGACAGGGAACTGTGCGCGGTGGGCAGGAATCAGAGGAAGAACTGCAGGGTGCGGGATGGTGGTGCGGGTGGTGGTGGTCTATAAGAGAGTCTAAGAGAGTCTATAGAGAGTCTATAAGCGAATATTCAGTGCTTCTCCAGGATTTACATTCCCCGTCTCCTGAGGTCCTGCACTTTCAGCGATGATACACATCGTAGGACGTAATTCTAGTAGAGTGAAGGGTGAAATGGCAAAAAATTGTACATTGGGAAAGGCTGAGGAAAAGTTTAAACACTGGAAGTGTTGCAAAAACAGAGAGAATGGGACAATCTAAACTAACAATATAATGGAAAATACTAATTATGCCGATGCACTGTTTCCTTCATATTTCACTAGTACAGTGATTGCCTTGCTTTAGAGTATTTAATATCACTTCTGCTCTGTGTTACATTTGCTTATGTTCTCATAAGTCTTCAGGAGTTTTCCTATGCTTTTGAAAAAAAAAAATCCTCACCTACCATAGGTAGTATGAAAACAGCATGGCACAAAACAACTTTCGAAACATAAATTTTTGACAGTGCCTGCTACAGAAATTTTGGTTCACCTTCTTGTTTTGACCTAGTACTAGTGAAATCATGGAACGGTGTTATATTTTTTTCCTCTCATAAACAGCACAGGGTGGAACAAATGTCACCTGTTACCTTCTAAAGTTTGTACCTGACACATTGGCAGGCCCCAACAAAACATAAATAGTATGTGTAATTTATTTCAAAAAGCAGGAAAAACAGTATGAAGGCAATCTACTAATGACATTACAACTTCCTCAGCATTTTTTAGCCCCTGTAGACCTCTCTGCCTGCTTTTACTGTACTAGACAAAGCTTGATTCCCTGATTCCTACAACAGAGAGTGCTTTAAGCTGTACAGCCTTGCTTTGCACGTCCAACTACCTTAATATGTATTTTCAGAATGGTGAGTTTATACTTGCTTATTGCCTTGGGTGGTAGTTAGTGTTGGTTCCATATTTATAAAAATATTTATTTAAAAATATGAGATGAGCAACAGAGAATTTGCAGAAGCAGATTGACTCAGGGTGGAGCAAGCAGAGCCACATCAGATGTCACTGTACTCTATACTTCATCCCTTAAGGGTCGTCTACCAAAGCCTCATCACTGTGTTTAGTCTTGTCATATTACTGCTGTTTTTTTCAGTTCTCAGTTCTGACATGCATACACAGTTGAGAGGATTTGTGTCACTGCACAAGTCGCCAGCATTTCCAGCCAGATGGGATGGTCCCAGCCACTTATATAGTGTCATGTTGAGTAGGGCATGAAGGGGATCTGAGTTCAAAGCACTTAAAACTTGGATGTGTGTGAAGCTAGGGGACATGAAAAAGCTGTGTACAGGATATTTCTTTTATACACTTCAGAATCTAAGGAGCAAGACTATATCGTGCAACAAAATTCCACAGAGCCTGGCTTGCTTGGATCTGGTTTATGTTTTTCAAAGTTGTGCTTAGAATTTTCATAGTTAAACTTGCGATAGTTTTGCCACTTGTTTTAAAATAATGTTTTTCTATATAAATGTTATTATTGGCCAGATGGTACTTTTTATGAAGTGCAATAACAGCATTTTAAAAATTATTGCAAATCACTGATTGACTACATGACATTATATAAACACTTGATTTCTTTTACCATTTATATAAGAGATGTAAAGGATTACTAACAGTAATACTTGGATACAGACCTATCTACTCTCCTACTTTTTGTGTTTCTTCTCTGTCTCCTGCTTTCCTGCTCCAGCAGTTACAGCTTAAATTAATTCAGTGCCACAAACCTGGCTCTTGCTCTGGGACCTACCTGGGTATGCATGGCTGATAACTGTTCAGTGGACATCTGCTGAGCACATTCTCCAAACAGGAGAGAAATGCTGGTCCTTTCAGAAGGAAGAATGTAAATTTTCACAAGCCTGGTCCCACCCGATCTTCATCATTTCACCAAGATTATCCTTACTTGATTCAAAGGACAGAGTTTAAATATGTCATAGAATACATGCAGAGAAAGACGCAGGTAGAAAATACTTTATCTCTGCATTACGTATTAGAAGGTTTTATCATTAAAAACAGAATAGTGGGTTTGACATTTTTTTCCCTAAGAACTATGTAACATCTCAACAGCAGACCAGGGGATAAAACCCTAAACTACCAAGAGTGATCTCTTCCTAGGTCATAAGCCCAGCACTCCCCAAGAGCCAAGGTTAATATTTATCTATGCCCTGTGGCAGTAATTTCGAAGGTGTTGATCTTGAGGATTAATTACTGTTTTAAACAGGCAGTTAACAGTTTAAACAACATTTTTATTGGCATACAGAAGCCAAATATCTATTAGTGTGCTGATGGGTTTATGATGATCAAAGTGAATTAAGAGTCTGTCTTCTAGTTACATGCAATTAGAGGCACTGGGTTATTTGAATATCCTGGGTTAATGTGTGTGAGATGTCCAGCAGCTGCTGTACACAGAGAAGAATATGTTCTCTTTTAAAATATTGTACTTCAGACCATTTTATGTTACATTTATATTTGGAAATCAAGCTCTCAGGTTGCTGGTGCTCCAGTGACCTGGTGCCGAGACACACATGCTCTTGAGGACACAGTCCAAGCTCGGTGCTAATTTTTCAATGCTGATTTTCCAAGCAATACAGCAATACAGCAGCAGCAGAAGTACTGCCAGGGTGTCACAGGTCCTATGGTACACTGTATCCACTGAAGTGGCTGAAGAACAGGCTGCAAATCTCATTAAACTTATAAACATGCTGTTTGAATTCAATATAGGTGCTACAGAATGTATATGACCACTGGCATTAGAGGTAAGTAAACATATTTGTAATTCCATTAATTATCTCTATTTTTACATGTTAATGATTAGGCATTTTTGAGATGTTTAGTGTGATTAGAAGCCTGAGACCTATACTCTGGCTGCCTGCTGTAAGTGTCAATCTCAAATAGTGTGGCATTTCCTGCTTTTCACAAGGAACCACAACCTGTGAGCATCCTCTGAAGTGAGTTTTGCACACAACTTTGGGCATTTGTGTCAGAGCAGGCTGTACAAAGGTGCTAAATGGAACCTCTGAAGGGCAGGTAATATGCCTTCTCTGCAGCTGCACTGTAACAGGGAGATGACTGAGCTACTGGGCTAGTTAGAGCTATGTAGTACAGTGCAAGGATTCCTTTCTCTATTTTTCAACTGTGTTGCAAAATACTGTCTCTGACTACTATTAATGATAGCAGGCCAATTAAGCAGAGCCAACTTGTGATAAATATTTTCTCCCATATAAAATTATGACAGCTTGCTGTCTAAGTATAGGTTGAGAGCCTCTTATACTTCATCCAAGAAGTGTGACATGTGGCTATTTAGTGTGGTGCAGCTGGCGTGACTTGCTGGTGCGATTCCATGGGAAGCTGCTCCCAAATCATAGCTAGCCTCTTGCCTCACTGCTATTTATTTGTGTTGTCTGGCTTCTTGTTTCCTAATTAAAAATTATATGTACAGTTGGGAAGAAGCTGATTGGTCTCCTAAAATAATTTTGACCTGTTGATTCAGGTTTCTAATTAGTTAATGATAAATTTTGGTATTGTGGGGATGCTGCCAGAACGTTTCAAATAAAGCAAAGTCTCTGCCTCATATACACATATGGAATGTGAAACCAGAAGCTCTGCAAAAATAAATAATAGGTGTGGGGAGAAAAGTACACTATAAAATACAAGTTATGCCTTATTTATAAACCACCTTCTTAAATAAGAAATACTTGCAATTCTTAATTCCAGACTGTCTCTCTGTGCTTATCCCTTTCAATGACTACACTGCTGTTTACTTACCTCTGATACCTCAGACTTCTAGTTGCTTATTCCTGCCTTTTTCTTTGCTATATCTGTCACCCAGAACCTAACTCTTAGCTGCTGGGAATGAATTAATAAATAGATTGAGTGTCAGGAAGCTGCCAGAGTCATAGGGACTGTAAGGTTTTAGATAGACTGAAGTCCAATATGCCAGTCTTGCTATCAAAGTATTCAATTAGTATTTGACTTAATTCCTTAAAACGCATGTAGTAATATGGATATATAATCTATTGGTAATGTTGGAAAAAGAACTTGACATTATGACTCTTTCAGAGAAAAGAAGTAATATTTTAAGGATATTTTAGCCAAAGCTGAGCTCGTAAGACCTATGATATGTTCACACAGTCATAGTGAGCTTCTTTTCCTGTAGTTTGAATTGAAATGCAACTTTGTGATGTTTTTCACGTGGTTCTAGAAGAACATTACCAGTGGTTTTGATTTTTTTTCCCATTTACTACATTTTGTTAGTGTTTCCATTCAGCTGGGATTCTGTACCTTCCAAGCTAGGTTGCCTATCCTATAAATCTTGGTATTTTCAATGTCAAAAATATCTATATCATTCATGTTCTTCTTTCTGCTCGCTTTCTTACTATTTATCTTCTCCAGAGCAAGTACCAGCAAGGTGATCCTGGATGCTGGAAAATGGGCTGTTTGCATTGTGTTGGCATTACTGTTGGCTTCTGTTGCTTCTGTTAGAGCCCAACTCTAGCCAAAAAGTTAAGCTAAGTTGGAGAAACGCTGACACATGGAGTTGAGCGTTCCCATTCATGAAAAATACAGCAATGGTGCGAATCCAAAAAGCTGAAATATTGAGATTACTCACTCTTGGGACTCAATTTCTCCTTTCAGAAACTTCATTGCATTTGTCACATACTCCTTTTAACCACACATCTAAAACTATTAAACTGTGGTTTTGAAGTTGAACTCAAACAAGGATAACAATCCAAACTCTTGATCTCATGTTTTCTTAGTTTACAGTTACATCAAAAGATAGGTATGCCACCCACATGATTCAATATTAGCTTATTGAAGGATAGGTATCATCTCTCTTTGACTGAAAGCAGAAGAGGTGTTATCATTGTTCTAGAAAAGTGATAATACTGAATTTTTCACAGAAACTTGTGAAATGAACGTTTGGTGCATTCTCTCCTTTTTCTCCTTTGCCTATTGATGTATAGGTTACACCTCTTCCAGGCTGTTTTTTTCTAGTCTCTTTTATTTGCATGTCTTTTTCAAAAAGTATGTAGAAGCTGATCAGATCTCCACAGAAATTCAAGAGATGAAGTTAGTGTTTGTAATGTCCATCACAACATTATATCCAATAAAGATTATTTCCCATGTATTATTTTATCTAAGTCTATTCTAGGAAAACACTTTGCTAAGAAAATCAGTCTTAATTAGAAAAAAGTATCTGCCTTTTAAGAAGTAGGGCTATATTCTTTCTAGGTATATTTTAGCCATATGCTTGAGTTCTTGTAGAACATAGGTACTGAGAACTGACCTGGATTTGTGTCCTTTTATATGTGGAGAAAATGAAGGAGAATGTTCTACATTCCGATTTTTATGTCATAGAACAGCAAAGACTGACTTTCATAGTTGGTGATTTAGGGTGTCATTCAGGTTGAGGGGGACTCTGGCTGATGTGTCTCAAGCAGCAGAAGAAACATGCCTTGCTATTTATGCCTTTCTATGAATATATATGCTCAGAAAGAGGAGAGTCTGATTCCTACCTCTCTTCACATCAGGTAGCAGAAGGATTCATATCCAGGGCTCACCTCCAGATGCTCTGACAATCTTTGGCAGTGGTATCAGTTCCCTTTGCTGCACCTGGGTAAAAAGTCTGACCTACAGAGAGGTCTGTGAGGAGAAGACTTTCTGACAGGGCAGAAAGATTGAGCTCACTGGAACATCATACTTAGGAAGGATGCGTAGGTCTCATATTTTTTCTGTGGACAATGTAAGGGATTTTGTCACCGATATTTTGTCCTCTGTGTCTCTAACAATTATGTATGTAGTGCTCCTCATAAACAAGGCTTTTTAAGCATCTGATTCAGGATTTTGGTTTCCATTAGGGTAGAAGGCTGTAATCTTGCAGGACTGAAGGGTTACAACTCCAAAGAAAAGATGTTTTCTTGCTAGCTCATAGAATCTAAAGAAACTTAAATTTAATTTTTTCTTTCTAAATATTCAACTTTTACCAGTATTTGGAATACTTCTTTTTTATTTACACTTGACTAGGGGACTGCAAATATTTCTTTCATAAGTAAATCACACTATTGTGGTTCCTGCCTTTGTGACTCCAAGAACAGATATACATATAGCAGTGTGCTTGGGGCTACATATCAAATCAAGTCAGAAACTGAAGGTAACATGCCAATGGATTAGGGTTCATCTCTTTCAATTTTCCCTGGTGAACATTAAGAGCCAGAGATAGTCCATAGAATAAGTACAACATTCAACTGAAAAACACTGCTGATAAATAATTTCCACAAAATTGTACTTGCAATGTAATTCACAACAGAAGGCACACTCACAATGGGGCTGAAAATCTTGCAGCCATATGAAATCTCTTCCTTTTAAAATCAGGCAGTTGTTTTGTTTTGTCTAGGATTTACAGCACAAGATCACTGTTGTTGATCTTCTCATCCAGCCTTTTACATTAGGGCATCTATTTTTGTCATTTTCAGAGAGAAACATCATGCCTGCTGTGTTCCATTACTGGGTATCACTTTTCTTTGATAGGGTTGGAGATTGGTCTTCGAAAATAACTCAAGTATCCTAAAAATGTGAAAGTTAAGGACAGAACTTACCCTAGACAGATAAAAAGAGGATGCTGGGGCATTCCCTGCTGCCCCAGGGAGTTAGAGCAAAATTAATGGAATGAATCTATGTGCTCTGTCTGCATGCATAAGCTCAAAGATTTCTTATGAATATAAGAAAAAACTTGATTTTCCTGCAGCATGAAAATAAGTTTTTAGAAAACACCTAGCTTTCTCAGTTGTCAACATATTTGGAAAAATCTGATAAAGCCTCTGTGTGAGACAAAATTCAGTGACGTTGTACAGCATAACAAGTAACTCAGATGTTTCTGTGGTTAACCACCATGTTCTTCTAAGAGCTGCTACTTTAGCAACTTCTATGAGCTCTGTTAGTGCTCTCAGCTGTTTACTTGTTCTCAGCCATGAAATCAGATGCTGGAAGGGTTGGGCTCGGCTGTGGCATGACTGAGCATCCATCGTGTTCCCTTGAAGGAAGGATCTGTCAAACAGCACCATGTGTGATCATACCTTAAATACGCACACGTGAATATATAAACTTCAGTCCTGAAGGGTAGTTTATCTGAGATAACTACTTGCTTGTTTTCAGAACGATAAGAAAAGAAAGCATACAGGTAGTAGGAGGAAGTGTTATTGAATGGTAACTAAGTCTTCCCCTTCATCTGCTCTCAATACCATCTGGATTTTGTAGGGTCAGGCAATATCCTTCATCCTGTTCTGGTCTCAGTGGTATGATTAAATGAGACCATCTCCACTGAAGTAATTGGATAAGAATTAGCACAGTCAGAGTTATGGGACTTAAGATCCCATTTTATTCTCTAGAATTTATATATGTAGAATGAGGATCTTTGGAATAAATATTTTTTATCCTAATACAACATTGGTTTGCCTAGAGAGAAAAGCTTGCTTCTTATACCTATATTCAGGAGCCATTCTGAAGTGACTTCCCTTATATTCCAAAGAAATTGAGTTGGAGTAGCTCCAGGTACAGTGTGTGACGTGATGCAACTGTATTGCAACTCATCTGCAGCAATAACACATATTGCATCAGAAATGTAAAGAAACAGAAATAGATTTTGGTTTCCTAGAATTTATATTTGCACTCTGAGCTATATATGTAGGAACCAATATCATGTGAATGTAACCTTTATCTGGATATTAAATTCCCATTTATTTGCCTTGTAGGATTGATTACATAGTGAGCTACACTATTTTGTATATCTACTACATAAACAATGGGTATGAGACTTTGCACGGTCTGGGAAGGAAACCTCTGGATCCATCCCTACCCTGTTACACTGAAGAAAAAGTTCAGGGAATACAAAACTAGTCATTGTGATGGAGGAAGTCATCTTAGGAAAATAAAGAGCCTTTTAAACACATCCATGCCCCTACTCAGTTTCTGGTTGAGTCACTGTGCAATCCTGGACAAATAAATTAGATTTTATCTGTAGTATATAATGTAAGATGCTGCAGAAATACCCACAGTGACTTCGACTGAACTGTGTGAACTATTTTTTTTCACCTCACTGAAATTTTTAGGTTTTAAAAAGCTGGGAGATTTCACATAGATCAAGTGGTACAGAGATAATAAACCGTACATTTACCAAATCAAGTAAAAGACATCAAACCATTGAAACTCTTGGGTAAGATGTTTTGTTTGTTTGTGTGCTTGGTTTGTCCTTGAAAAGAAAAAAGCAAACATCTTAATAAGAATAGGGAATTTTAGAAAATAAAAATTCTTCTTATTTGTGTTTTCCTTACATAAAATAGAATTCCTTATAAAATTGCACTATGGAATTGAGTGGAATAATCTGTAGATCTGGAAACAATATTTTTTCTGTATTGGTTGTTGCACTTTTACCTGTGTATGCAGAGGACCATGAATGTGTCAGGGAGGAGTGTAAACTGAACCCAGCCTGGTTGGTTCAATGTATTCACCAAAATGACTTTGCTGTGTGTTTGGGGAATCAGCAAACTGACTTTGCTGGTCCCTGTGTTAAAGGTTTGTGAATGTCTGTGATTCTAGTTAGGTACACTGGTGACTAGCTCTGACTCGGGTCAGCAGCCCCTAAGCTTGCTGAGTCTCTATGTAGCCAACAGAGCTGCTGCCATTTCAGCAATCACTCAGAGCCCTTGAAAATATTTAAGTGCATCCCATCACAACTCACAACTTTCTGTGGTCTAGAAAAGCTGCAAACTAGGAGTGACAGAAAGGCTCCTGGGCTTCCACTAGGCTTCTGCCGTCCCATCCTTGTCTCTGTGTGAGACCCCATGGGTTTGGGCACATGAGATGTCTCACATGCACAACTCCTAGACCACAGATGTGAACAGTACATGGGTGAAGGGACTTGGTTCTTTTTAGTAAGGAAGACTTTAGTGCAGTGTGCTAAGAGGAGATGCTCTGGCTGCTTCATAGCTCTGCCACATCTCCCTGCTGTGACATCTGACCATTACATGTTGCCCGTGAGGCACCAGTCTGGGGCTTGGGGTTGGACGTCTGGCTTTGAGAAACAGGTGCTATGGTAGAAAACTCAGCTGGAGACAAAAGAGCAAATGCTAAACTTGCCTGATAAATCTGCTAAACTTGTCTGATAAATCTGTGTGCTTGTTGCAGGTCTTAATGATTGTTACTCCTCTTAAAGGAGGGAACAGAAGGAAAAGAAGTCACCTCAAGCCAGTGGAAGGGGCCATGTAATAGAAACAAAGTGAGCCAACTTTTTATGAAGTTTTTTCTCATCTGAAAAACATAAATTGTAAGTTTTCATTCTCACTTTTCCCTTTGCATGTGAATAAATCTGTTGCTTAAATACTCTGCAGAAAATGAATGAGACATTTGTGTAAATTTTGAAAATATCAACTAAAAATCTAGAAAGCCTTTGTACACCCACCTTTGCTCTCCCCCATTTAAGTTGCTCTGAGGCCCTTTCATAAAGTACTCTTTTTACTTATGAGAAAAGCATGTATTGTTGCCATGTTTGTGCTCTGGTATTTTTACTTTGCCTCAGAGGGAATAGCTGTTTTTGTGCTAACCCTTCAGCTCAGTGACTGATCCCACGGTTTTCCTCTGTTTTCATCTCTGATCTTAGATGAGCAAATATCTTGCAAGTTCATTTCACAATGATTGCAAAGACAGTGTAATAAACCACAGCAGAACTAGTTCCGGTGATGGTGGTGAATTATGGGAAATACTATATGCAAGCAACAAAGAAAACTATAAGAAGTTTGTTTGTAGAAGCAGAAAAAGAAAAAAGAGTGCTAAGGTGGGCTGAACAGTTCAGAGGTTGAAGAATATTCTTATTTTTCTCAAAGAAACAGTAGCACTGATGATTTGCTTTTTGTTTTGTATTCTTTCCTTTTCTCTCTCTCTCTCTATATGTTGAATATATAAATATTTTTGAGCAAGAAAAGAATTTATTTCTCTATTTTCTTGTAGGGGATATTACTTATTGCTTCAAATGCAGTGGTTTCTTTCCAGATTCAAGATGAAAAACCTCCACCCCCAGTTTTGAGTAGGAATAGCTTCCCTGGGAGAAGGTCAGATGCCTGGTTGAATATTCCAGGCAGTTAATTTAGAATTATATCGTAGTTGTGATACAGGTGGAAATTGAATGCATACTGAAGGCATTTGCTCTCAGAATTTTTGTAGATAGGTCACTTTGAGTATAAAAACCTTGCAGGTTATTTTTTTTCAGTGATGCACTATTGCTATTTGGAAATCTATTTACTTTTGTGGAAAAAAATGAGCAAAGTGCTCTGCATCAGTGTTGGCTAGTGTAGGAACTCATATCCAAATTCCTCTGAATTTCATGAATATTCCAATTCTGTTTATAAGCTGTGCATTTTTTTATTTGTATCTAGCAAATACCAAAGGCATTATTTAAGTATAAGATAGTTTCTTAAGCAGTTAGAACAATCTTTTTCTAAGAAAGTTGCCGCAGAGAAAGTTTCCACGTATAAAGAAGGGTGCCTGTATAGCACATAGAGACTTGCAAATTGGAAGAAGTGTTTTACATATGATAACTACATAGTAGTATAGAAGACAATCTGGAGTAGCTCAGCTACCATCCCTCACTATTTTGCTTAAATTAGTTACCTTAGTTTAGAAACCAAACACAAAAAATTATTATTTTTTTGAACTGCCTTTTCCCATTATTATTTGGCAGCCCTAATTTCAATATATGCTGTAAAAAATTTCTCTGAAAACTCTTCTAAAGAAACACAACTGTCTTAGAAAAGTAGCTAAAGCCTGTGAGGGTTAAATGTAACTTTTTTCCCATAAGTGTCATTTGCCTGACTTAGAATTCTTTAATAGATACAGAGCAGTGCAGAACTGAAAGTATTTTTAATTTTGGTGCTTTGTATATTTACAGAGGGACTACAACAAACTTCTACACTTTATCTACATTTTAATAGGTCAGTGTGAACATATGAAGAATATTAAGGTGGACTGCCTTACTTATTAAACTTCTGTAAATTCATCAAAAGTCCTCAGCAGTTGTATGCAGTAGGGGCTGGAAAGACATGCATGATTGAGGTCATGCATCCAGCCAGTTTGTAAGATGATCCCTCTGTACTGAGCCATCAGCCATCCTTAGCATAGGGGCGCACTCATACACGCATTCCTGTCAAGTCATCTTGTGAAAGGCTGCTTGCTTCCAGCTTGGCTTGAAAGTGCAACCTTAATAAAACTCACTGAAGCCTGAGAGAAAATAGCAGTTCTGCAGCAGATAGTGTAGGGGAAAGAGACTGGGATATGCATATGCAGCTGGCTAAAGCAGGCTACATGCTGGACTGTAACAGAGAGGAAACAATAAATCTTAACTACTATGCAATAAATATTCCCAATTTTAACTAAGGAAACTATCTTCACAGTGAAATTAAAAGAATTAACAGTTTATCCAAGCTTGATTTTCAAAGTGCGCTGCTCTGGTCCTTTTTCCAAAGACTTTAAGGAAAATTAAGAAAAAAATTAAAGAAAGAGGAAGAAAAATTTTTGTTAAAGCAGGAAAAGAAAGTAATAATAACATGTCAGTTTTCCTTTCCTTTGCTTTTCTGGCAGCAATTCTTGCTCATATAGGTTGTAATAACCAGCGTCGGGGTCCAGAAGCCAGTGGGAGAAGATTTAATCGGATTCAGCACGGGCAGTGCACCTATACTTTCATTCTGCCAGAACAGGACGGGAACTGTCGTGAAAGCACGACAGACCAGTACAACACTAATGCTCTTCAGAGAGATGCTCCTCACGTGGAACAGGATTTCTCTGCCCAGAAACTGCAACATCTGGAACATGTGATGGAAAATTACACTCAGTGGCTGCAAAAAGTAAGTGTTTCTTACTTACATTTCTCACTAAATGATTTTTGTGGGGGATGTTTGTGCTGTTAAAAGTTTTCATTAGTTTCTACGAGAACTGATCTAGTTCCCGGCTGTTTGGGAGAGAAATGTTTCAGCCAGAGTGTACCCCTCTTAGTGACTGACATTGCTCTTGGGAGAAAAATTTTTTTTACTTTACTGAAAGATACAACTTCTTAAAGATTTTTCTTGAGACTAAGAATGTGTGTGAGCTGGAGAGCATAAAAATCCTCCAGATACTCTACTGACAGAACTTACCGAGTATTCTTATAAGTTCTACTTACAGTTCAGAGATTCAGATCAGATGTCATGCAGGATACCTGCTACTCTGACAGCAAGAGGGAGCATTTTAAAAAAATCAGCATTTAAAGGCATTGGGTTAAGAACAGAATTGTCTCTCAATACAGACCCTGTAATACTATTCTACTCGGATAATTGCTAGAAAGAAAGAATAAAGTATATATTCATTTGCACTTCAAAACATCACAGTAAACCTTTTTAACCATGTAGATTACACTGGTCTTGAAACAGCCTGTTTCAATTTGTGTGTGTATATGTGCATTCTTTCCTAAAAAGGGGAAAATGGGTTACAAGGTGTTGCAATAACTTAGTAGAAGTAATTATTTTTAAGGACTTGTGCAATATCTCTAAACTTCTAATGAACTTTTCAGTATTTTATGTATGCAGTGCAGTTTGAGTGTGAATAATT
Organism: Calyptomena viridis; assembly: GCA_013390005.1. Classification (NCBI taxonomy): domain Eukaryota; kingdom Metazoa; phylum Chordata; class Aves; order Passeriformes; family Eurylaimidae; genus Calyptomena; species Calyptomena viridis. The sequence goes on from WEIV01025889.1 coordinate 57,535, forward strand.
TCACTTATATGAGCAGCCCCATTCACCTTAACAGGNACCTTAACAGGATTACTCACTTGTGTAAAAAACTACATACCTTGCAGAATCTTGTCCATGCCTTGGTAATGAATTTACTTTGGAATAACTGACCAGTAAAAATAAATAAACAAACAGTTCATGTGTAGTTATTTGTGATATTTCCATTCATATGCTGGCATTTTGACCTGACAAAAAGAAA
>WEIV01025891.1:1669-16043 GCA_013390005.1 Calyptomena viridis
TCACCTATCATGAGCAGTTGGAAGTTAGCAAACAGTTGAGTTCCTCAGCAGGGTTTCCTCTGTAGTCAGCAGAGAGAAAGAAAAAAAATCCAGATGAGGTTGCTTAGCAACTTCAATTTTCTTTAAATATCTTAGACAGCTATCTTAAAATGGGATGAATCTTCCTCTGGAGAGCCCTTTCTCCTTCCAATGATTATGCATGAAATAACTTGAAGTGGCTGCCTAACTTCTGGACCAGTAAAATAGGTGAAATTAATTCCATCTCAAGATCCAATTACAGCACAATTAGAGATTTTGGTTGTGCCCCAAGGACTGTAGTGGAAGGAAACTTGAATATTGCCACACAAAAGGTGTTGAAGTTCATCTAAACAACATGATGCAAAAAGAATAGACATTTCCTAAACTGGCGGAGTACAGCAATAGCATGTGCTGAGAAGCTTATGCATTTATGCATTGTTTTACATCCATAAGGAGAGAGCAACATGGGAGAGGTCTGGGAATATTCTGCACTGACAGACTAAGATCACTGTTAATAGACTTATTTATGCATGCACGCTTATCCCAGTTTAAGAAGAATGAAAGATAATTTATTCAGTTTTTGATTCATCCTTTACCTTTGTCATATCAAGGGGTAAAACGTCACCTGACAGAGCTCTGTTTCATTTTAGAAAAAGATGCTGCTTCTGCTATTTTCTTTATTCTAAACCACCTTCTTCAATGCTAGAGGAAAACAACTCTCGTCCCACGATTTTTTTCAGTAACTTTTCACAACCGTCATATGTCACACACTATAAGCAAATAATTTAGGCATCAAGCTTATGAAGAAATGACAGTTGAATGGTTAGCAGTTCATCTTGGTCAATTTTTTGAATACACATACAAAGCTCCTAAGGTCTCTAGCTATGGAATTAAGGATGGAAATTTCATGTGAAGCTAAAGTACTTTCTAGCTGTTCCTTAGCAAGTCACAAATATCACAGAAATGTTCACTGTGTCTGTAGTTGGCAGGTGACATTTACACTGCAGAGCAGTTTGCTTATGTCTTTTCTGAACCACAAAGATTCCTATTGTTCCCCTGAATTTGTGTGTGTGTGTATATATACAACTGAATGAGAGTGGGAGCAGTTTCAGATCAATGTGTCTGCTGTGAGTGCTGGCCGTGCTGTGGAACATTAGACTCATGTTTCTACAACATGAAAGTGAAGGTGGGTTATGTCTGCACATGGAAGTGGCACAATTTCTTAAAGCTATTACCTGATCTGTTTATATGCTTATTTGTTTATATGCTTATTTTCTCTAGATGGTACTTATACACCATTGTAGATTTTGTCTTCTCTTTTGTATGTAGTGTACGTGGAGGTTCACCCTGTGCTGGAACATATGCTCTATTGAACTGGCCAGGAGTCTTACATACATTTATTAATATTTAAGAAGCTCTATTTTCTAAATATTTGGAGGTAAAAATGATTTTTGTTTTAGTAGAAAATGTATTTAGGTTATTCAAATGAATTTATTGCCTTAACTTTATTTTCCCTACCAAAAGAGTATTAACTTCATTATTTCACCTCTGCAGATTAAACTAATTTGTTTCATCAGTACATCTTGTAAAAGTGTATTGCTATAGCAAATAATTTGATAATTACTGTAGAGAGGTCAAGAAATTTTCCATTCAGTTTGATTTTTCAAATTTCAGAGAAGTGAGAAGTTCTATCCCCAAGCAAAATAGTTTCAAAATATTTTCTGACTAAGAAGCAAATGAAATCTATTTGGATTAGGTCAATAAAAACAATGCATTTAAATAATATTGAAATGTTTAATTTCATGGAGAAATCATATGCTCACCATTTTGTCCCCACAAGCATTGATAAAGGAAATAAACAAGAACAACCGTTTTCTGTCAATACTTTCAGCGAACCAGTATTTCCAAGAAAAAATCTGTCTTAAATATTGTGACCAGGTTTAGCTACTCATGCAAAAAATGTGTATACAAGAACAAAAAATGAAGTTTTAAGGAAGTCAGTTTATAAAAGATTTGTGACTTGAAACTCAGCTTGACACTCACACTTTCATGTGCACAACTTTGTTTTCATTTTCTCTTCGTGGATTAGTACCTTTCATCCAATATTTGTCATTTTTACTTTAGTATACTGCACATCTTGTGTATGCAATAAATCATGCTTTTATGATCATTTTGGTAAATTGATTGAAAATTTCAACAATTCAATTCTTATACAGAGTTATATTGGTTACCATGTACTTTCAAAACCTTCACCAGCTTTGAACTGATTAAATGCTTGGAAAATATTAAAGCCTTGCTGCTGTGAAATTTGGCCTGATGTTTTAAACTTCAGTTCAGCAGAACTTAATCTAGATTTATGTTATTTTAGTATTTGAAAATAATATATCTGCAGACCAAGGAAAGAAAGCAAGATAGGAGTGATCAATATGATTGATTTAAGTATGACAAAAAAACCTGAAAATAAATTAATAAATTTGAAACCACTAGGGTTTTCTAAAAATGTTTTTATACATATTTAACCCATGAAATCAAGCTAAATATGATTAATTTTGAATCTTGACTTAATGAGATAAACAAATTTTCTCATTGAAATAAATGGAGAAGAGGTCAATGTATGTAAATATACATATTCATGTGTATGTATGAAAATAACTCAAATCATTTTGTGCCAACTATCTAAAGAAATCTTTGGGTTTTTACCAAGCTGGGAAAAATTCAAGTTTAAGGATTTAATTTATCTAAATGCTGTACGCAAACTAAGCTATGATACTGATTATTTGATATATTCTTAACTGAGTATTTTACTACTGTATTTCTCGAAACAGAAGTCTAGAGTCATGTTAACCTAATTCATGAATCTATGTGACACTGGATTGCTTTATATATGTGTCTCAAGTTTGTTTTGTTTTAAACAGCTGAAAGTTTACCAATGGCTAATTGTTCTTACCACATTTTGGTCTTGATATATGTTCTTTCTCATATACATGCCTTCCCACCTCTCATGACTTTTTTGAGAACTTGGCGCCATATAAAGGAATATAATTCTTCTTCAAACAAGATAGAGTGGCTGTTCCTTCAATAATTGTAACAAAGGAAGAGGTTCAAAAATTGGAAAAAAGTAGATTTCTTATTCTCTCTCTTATGCCCTGTACTCTGCATAGGATATACATAGATCGGTGGCAGCCAAAATCTAGTGTTAGTCAGGTCTGACTTGGTAAGAGAGAAAGGGTTTGAAAGGGGAAGAATGGCAAGGAGGATGGTATATTCACTCAAGTGACTTTGCAGGTGGAAATGTGGCATCTTGGAAAATAACAGTGTGGAAAACTCTATATGTCTACTGTTTATTACCCTCTTTCTGTTTTGAGAAGTACAATTTCTGTGTAGAGGCAACGTAGGTTGTTTTAGAGACTTGGAGGTACTCTCATGGACATTCTTGAGCTCCCTGTTTTGGGAGAGAGAAGATCATGCAAAAGCATAGAGGAGATCAGATCACATGCATGGGCTCTTGATAAATTGGGGCAAACAGCAGGCCTGCCACCTGCTATCATGCACTGAGCCTAACGGTGCTTGTGTTCCTGCATGTGTGTCTTTGCCCAGGAGTTGCTTCTGGATCCTCTGGTTAGCAAGGTAATGAAATAAAATTACTCCTTGCATTTCAGCCATGGCTTTGTGATTGTTCCAGCTGCCTGCCTGTGTCGACTCACACAATAATGTTCCAACAATCTTTCAAAGTTGTACATTTTATCATGTTTTTTAACAAATGGATCATGTAAAATCTTTCACAGAAAGAGAGAAGAAAGCTTGGAGAAAAGCTGAAAAAAAAAGCTAATGACAATCTTTTCAAATGATTGACTAAGTGAAAGTACAGATGTGTTTAGGACTAGTTTTTCAACTAGTGGTAATTATTTGATCCAGTTTCTTTAAGTTTCAGAATATTAAAGAATATTAAAATATTGTGTATCTTGGGAAGCTTTTCTTATTTATATGTTTCTTGATTGTTCCATTCTGTTCAACACTATTCTTTTTTGGCATCACGCAGAGTCTCTTATTTGAGAAAGATTAAATACATATTTAAGATTTCTGACAATGGAAAAAAACTCATACTGAAGTGGTATAATGAAGAGAAGTTGCTACTACTAAACTCTAGACTAAGTTTTCCTTACAGACCCTAGGAGATTTGTGGGAACAGAGATTTGTGAAAATTCAGGTTGGCCTTGGCTTAGCAGAGGCGTGGGAAGAGATCATATAAGGCTCTCTGGCAGATTTCTAGATATCATCTGCTGACTACATATAGGTGGAAAAACCTATGGATAAAAATAGATCATTTCCATCCCCTCATGAGGTTATATTTGCATTTAGTTTTGCTTAAACAGGTTAGGTGCAAATATGTCAGGAAAAGAAACACTGATGAGAAACAGTGATTGAACTGAGAATGATTTAACATGGCAACCAGCCCAACTCCGTGCACTGCTGAGTGATCTTAGACTCTGTGAAACAAGGAAATGTTCAGAATTTCAATGAAGATTAGGTGCGTAATCACTGCTTCCCATGGATGCTAGCAGACAAATCTTTATGAAGGTAAAGAAAGTGAATAGGGATGAAAAGAGACCCAATTCCAAAAGAGACTTCATAAAATATAAACTCAAGTGCAGCCTGTCTTGCAATAAAAGCAATCCTGCCTTATTCTTTTGGTGCACTTTCTGTTTTTCCATATCTCTTTCCACCGCCCAGGAGCATTTTGTATTCCTCCCCTATATGGAGTAGCCTTCTGTGTGTTAGAGCGCAGACTTAGATTTCCACCCTCTCTCCCTGTTTGCTGTCACACCTACACTTTTTCCTTTTTGGCCTACTTCTGATGTATGTTCCTTTTACAGTGTACATTGCAAAACTTTTTATCCCCATCATGCAACACTTATTAGAAATAATTAATGATTAATTAAATAATTTTAATAATTAATTTATTAGAAATGCTTTTTTTTTTTGGTTAATGTTTAGCACATAATTTCAATATTTGTCCCCTGTAGTAGTCACTGTGCCATATTTTCAACACAATCAAAAATATATGTTAGAGAGCAGGCCTTACGCTCTCTAATACAAATAAAATTTCTTGTTTTACTACACACTTGTAGGTGGTATCAATAAAAATGGGGCTGTTCACATTTAGCTCAATGTCCTATGACTGCTAGGAATTCAAGGAAGTGTTGTGAAAAGATACTTTGTTCATCTCTCACATTTCAGGAATTCCTCTGTACCTGGATGACCGCCTAATATTGATTAGAGTAGCCACAATGTTCCCAAACTGAAGCCAAAAGAGTGAAAAAAAGCCAATACAGTGAAAAAAGCAGAGCCATTACTCATGCCTTTTTATCATCCAGACATCTTCCTGTTAAGAAAATATCTTTTTAGGACCTGCAAGATTTAAGCCTGCACTGGGACCTTAGAACATCAGAGACATACATTTGTCTGTAGCTTTTCTTTTCGGTGTCCCATATAATTACTGAAACAAAAAATATACTAAATTTTTTTTGCAGTAGTTCCACTGCTAAAGTGGGCTGATTGTGGGATGAAATTACTAATTAAAAATACTATTCAAATCTTTGCTTTGTGTGTTTTACCTGAAGTACCTTAATTGATTTTGTTCCGGATTTAGATTTTGCTTTCCTATTTTCGAAATATTAGACCAAGTTCTACATTTTGCTATACATATGAAAATATTGTTTTCATGGATCTGTAGCATTCACAGAGGAGATCTAGTTCATTCAGAGCCCAATTTAAGTGCCACTTAAATCAATGGTATGGCTCTGACACGTCTATGTGAATTGCATTAATCCCTCAATAATTTCAAATGGGATCCAATGGTGAATTGGTTCTCACCATTGGTTCTGGTGAGTATCAGCCTGTTAAGCTTATAAATGGTAGTATTAAAGCAATAATAAGAGGCTAAAGAAAAAATAAACAATTTGGTTTCTCACTTGGCTATTTGATGTAAACCTTCCTTTTATACTGTAATATAGTACATTTTCTTTGCCAGAATAAACCTACACCTTCTTTCACCACAACTAGTGAAAGTATAGCCCAAATAACATTTCATAATTGCAAACTAGCCTCATGAATCATCTTTCTAAGAGGAAATTTCAGTACCAAATTAATTTTTCTACAAGACTAGAGGACTACACTTTGCAGCATTTCATGTTATTCTATCGGTGCCCGCAACAGACTTTTGATGAATACTATCTTCAGAGTTTGTCAGTACGGAAAGTGATGGCAACCAATTCCTAGAAGTTCCACTGAAAATGGTTATCTTATGTCATTGACTGAAATAGTCATTAGTACTCAGAAACCCACACAAAATGCACAAATAGCAGATTCAAACCCAGAACCTGTGATACTTCAGTTATCTCATTTTAATAGGAAACATGCTATGCTTCAGTTGAAAATGCTACTTCAAGCAAACCACAATATTCCATAATATTGAACATTTGGTGTCACAGTACAGAGCAGTGATTACTTGTGTCCAAACAGACTGCACCAGAAAGCAGGAAATTCATTACTGTTCCTAGCAAAACTGTGTATTTCTGTGAATGACTTGAACAATAGTAGTCACAATTCCCAAAACATCCCTTGCAACTTTATATTATGTCCACTTTTAGGTGCAGTGACAAGTCCATCATTATCAATAGCTATAAGTGACACTAGAGCTGTAAACCAGGGGGAAATCTCACACACCTTGCTTTCTTAAAGTCATTTGTCACTGTAGCAGTGTTAGGGGATAATTTTGCATTCTCCAATGTGTATTGCACACAAATGACATAGTATTGCTAGTGGAAATATTTAGAGTAAATTTTTTCTCCACATAATTCACAGGTTATGGGTATGTCTTTACCCCTATTATTAAAACAGACCAAAGTGAGCTGGTAGCATGAGTCTCTGTATTTAAACCTGTTAATAAGAAGGTCCTTAACAAAGCCCTCCTCTCTGAGCCCTCCCACTGCATTCAGTTGCAAATCACTGTTTGGCTGGCAAAGCTGCCGTCCTGTCCCCCCCATCCCCAAATCTTCTCACGCTGAGCACTGCGGCTCTACATCACCAGCAGCAACATCTCTGTGAGAGGCAGCGACACGTCTCCCTGTGAGAGACGTTTCTTATTAATCAAGAGCACTGAATGGAAACCAATCAGATAGAACGTCCCTTTGGCTTGTGTTCGCTGCCTGCCTGACTTAAAAGTGATGCTGGGAGAGAGGGAGCCCTAGAGAGATGCAAGTGCATTCAGCGCTGGAGATACGGTAACATGCAGAAGGGAAGAAGCAGGTAAAGAAGCAGCACTGAACAGATAGAGCCAGGCTCACACTGAAAGACTCGGTGAGTAGATTAACTTTATTTAGCATGGGAATTGCTGACAGCAAAAGAGCGTATGCTTTCTTTAGAAGTGTCCGAAAGATGCCTAACAGATACTTTTTAGGGTAGGGAGGGGAGTGGAGGGGCAGTGTCAGCAGAGCACTGGGTTATTTCACTTACACAGTTCAGAAAAAAAACAACATTACATTGCTGAAATCTAAACTTCTGTTGCTGTATATATGACAACTGCTTGTGCATATTAGAAAACTAGCAATGCGTATGATATTTGGCTATACTATTAGACATTACTCAGTTTTTACTGCCATAAGGCAGTAATGATATAGCCTAACTTTTGTGCAGGATGCTTTTTCACCTGTCCAGATAGAAGCTATCCTCCTTTTCTTCCTTTCACTTTTTTTTTTTTGTTGAAGACATCTCATAAAAACAAACCCCAGTTAAGAAGGAAGAAAAGACTGAAGGGCTTTACTGTTATTAAGAATGAAGTACCAACACTTTATTTTGTTTTTCTTTAGCGGGAAATAGCAAAATTAGTGGGATTTTTCATATGTGTTACAGGGGAAAGTGACAGCTCAGCGTTCAGAAAGATTGAGAGCTGAGGGAGATGTCCCTTTGGATATCAGTGGCAGTAAGTAAAAGTCAACAGGCTTAAAGTGCAAGGATGCTCTCCAGAAGTGCTTCTGAACAACCTTGTCAGCCTAATATATACATAATCAGAGATTCATACCAAAAAACAAGGCAGAGAGCATAAAAGGTCACACTGACTGTTTGATTCTGAAGGAACCAGTGGAAAGCAGTTGCCCGATGAGTGAAATTTTGCCTTCTCACATACAAGAAACATGCTCTCATATCCATTCGAATTCACTGTATGAGCTTCAAAGAAAGAATTATGCATATGAACTAAAAGGAAATTGATATCCCTTGCTGTTGCAAGGCAATGTGCACAGAGAAGCCACTCACCTTGTCAGGTTTAAACTGTGGGTCAGAAAATAGAATGGTATTTTCTTAAGATAATTTCTATTTTCCTGAGACAAATTTACAACTAATGTGTCAGTCTTGCTCTGATTAAAGTCAGTGATAAAACTTATATTTTACTAAAATCACAGCAGAATTCTGGTTCGTTGCTGAGTACCACACTAGCTATTCATGGTAAGGGTAAGTATGGATGAAAAGACAAACATAACAGTTGCAATAATTTCAGTGATGCAATCAAAAGGTTTGTTTAATACATAATATTGGTAACAGTGATAGGAATTGCTAATGACAGATCTTTAAAAATCATTGTTTCCAAGTAATTCTCCATATTTGAAATGTTAATTTCTATTCCAAAAATTGAGAGTGGACTAATTAAATATTTATAAGCCTTGTGTTATAATTTTTCTGTGATTACTAAGAACTCTATTAAAAGAACTATGTTAGTTTTAAGAAAAAGGTATATTGCTATCTCTATGTCAATTTGACAGGTAAAATATTCTGTCATTTGTACTTCACCATGTAATAATTTAAATCCAAGACAGAATTAAATATACTTACAGCTAGTGTGATTTCTATTAAAAAATATAAAACTTTTACAAGGTCACATTATACAGTCAAATGTCTATGAAAGAAATAATTCTTGCTTGTTTTATTTAAAATTACATAAACAAGATTAATTTTAAATTGAGAAATGTACTACTCCTATATAAAAATCTTATAGTAGGCACCAAGTCTTTTTAAACTTGATGGGGTGATTTCAGCAATAAAAGTTTTTAATGTTTAACCTGTGAGTGAAGTAAGGTATTTAATTTCAGAGGTTTTCTTGCAGCCATTATTGTGGAAAATTATGTTTTGTATGTAACCAGTACATCTCGCCTAAACAGAAAAAGCAGTTTGGTGATGCAGTTTGTGGAGAAAATGCGGAGAGAAACAGCTCTGCCATATGCTTTGTACATTTCTACGGTAAAAGTGCCTCAAGCTTTCAGGATTTTCATGCTTGTCTGCAGAACTGACAACTCTGAAAAGGCTGTCCTTCCCTCCAGACAGCAGTCCATGTACAGGGATTTCTGCTCTACCCTCACCTGTGTTGCTCCACAAGGATGCTGATCTCAGCAGCAGTTTCATGGTGCTGGTAGAGATGCCCTCTCATCATGGGATCAGCCCATAAGGATGATTTCATTCTTCAACTTATCTACCAAAAAAAATGTAATAACCCACACCCACTAGTTTAAATTTCATCACCCACAATGCTGCAGAATGAACTGTACAACTTAATTCTGACATTAACTTATGCCCTGGCAACAGGACATGATTTCTGAATCTGTACAACATGGGTTGCAGGGAATCTATTGGCAGAAATGTTTGAGAAGTTGAGGTGGAAAGTAACAAGATTGACAATTTTTTCTGGGGATGAGTTTGTTAGGGAGATAAAACAAGGTAGACCAATGTCTCATGTTGACTGATGATAACAGAACACATGAATTTTCATTTATTGTAGGGTGACACACACACACACACAGAATCTTGCACCTATTTTCAGAGATAAGCAGAAGCACAGAATTGCTCTCCTTTTCTGTCTCCTTCCCCATCTTTTCCCAATTTTGTAAACTGTTCTGGAGTTACAGGAAGACTTTACTGAAAATCAGAACTTAGTAATGACCACAGTTTAAATATTCTCCCAATTTCTGCACAAATCTTATGCTTACAAGAAAACTGTAGTACATAGACCACAATGTAAGACACTATAAATATGTAATTTTATGTGTTTCTTCAATGAAGTCAGAGATATTTAATTGCAGAAGAAAATGGAGCAAAGGCCTAGAGAAAAATGCGTCTCCCACTCATATCGGAATGCCTTTGGAATTTCTAAGGCTTGCAGCAGGTGTTGCATGCAAATGTTATCTGCAGAAGCACTAATATTTGAACATGAAAAGGGATGCCTGAGTGAAAGCTAACAGCATTCTGTATGTTAGTGAGAGAGTTTATAGTGATTTTTAAGAAAAATTCCAAAATTTTCCTAAAGGGGGTGGGAGAAGGAGGAAAATAAAGCAAACGGAAATGAACCAAAAGAATTTTTGTAAAAGCAGTCTGTGTCAGCTTAATAACTTTCTCTTTTTGTCTTTTAAAGACATGCAAAATGGCTGAATGGCAAAAGGCAAGTCATTTTCCTGACTTTCAGTAACTGATCATGATAAAAATACTCCAGTGGCATTCAGTCAGTGCATGACTGAACAGGAGAGGCATATCTTGATCAGATCATACTATGTCTTTCACTGCAAAATCCTAACAAAACTGCATCTTGGTTGCTTCAAGGAAAATGTTACCAATCTCAGGAGAAAGGAAAAATATTGGATGTATACTGTGGATCAAAAAAAAAAAGGCTCTAAACTGATTATGTTTTAGAAGAAAATTTTTCAATGTATAGTATGTAAAGTTATTACAGAAAAGGCAGGAAGTGAAATATGCTATTTATACTCTTTATTTTAATCTTGGAAGGATTGTGAAAGGACATGGGTGACAATATCTTCATCCCATACACAGACAGTATTGCACAGAGAGTTCACTTGGTCTCAGTTATGGAGTAGCTCTGTGTCAAAGTCAGGAGTAAAATGGGGCCTCCATTTTCACAGTCCTTCAATTTCTCTGTATGAATACATCAATATTCATAAAAATATATGTGTCTTGAATACTTAAATGACACCATAAACAACCATGAATGTTTCTCTGGAAACATATTTCTGCTTTTGCAAAATGCAATGCTTCCAATGCAGTCCAGTCTAGTCTTCTGGTAGTAAAATGGAAACATCTATAATTAAATTTCCTACTTTTTATTAGTAAGAGCAATAGCAACATGAAGACAACATCACCTTAGATTCTTTTTCCTTATTTCATACAAACATAGCTTTCATACTAGTTAGCTCTTGATATGAAAATGCAAATGTCAGAGTGGTTTAGGTATGTACAAATTTTCAAGGTGCTAGATGGTATTCAAGTTGCTTTGTCCTCACAAACCCTATTTGAGGGAAATAACCACCAGCTTCATGGAAATTCTGCCTAGAAGGATATCACAGTTTTGAGCCATACATGTTGGTAGTTAGAGATTCCAGTTTCCAAAAGATACTTTTTTGCTGAAAGTCAAAACATGATCTTTGTAAATTACACCTAATAAACTCTGTGAAATAGAGAAAATTGTGCACAATGCTTTTATGTTTGGGGATGGAAGCAGTAGGCCTTTCCGTCACTTTAGACAAACTACACAACTCTCATAAAGAGATTATCTCAGTTTACATATTTTTAATAGTTCGGTTGAAGACAATAATGCATACAAGCTTATTGGCAATATATACATGCATAATTAGATTTAGCCATTGCTTTCCAAAAATTACGATCTATTATATTGACAAGCAGTGGTGCAGAATTTAACATTTATATTTTGGCACCTCTTAAAAAAGAATTCAATAAAACATCAAGTTGCATAAGAGTGTTCAATAAAAGAAATGTAAAAATCATAATGATCTAACAACCTCAGCTCAAGATCTCACCAAAATAATTGTTCTTTATTTCCTCTGTATTCTATCATTCAATATTTGCTCCTAAGGAGATGATGAAGAGGCAAGGCAAAAAAAGGTGTGATTTGGATAAGGGTGAAGTTAATCCCATTACTTCTCTTTTGAAAGGAAAACTAGTCACAGTACAAATGAAAATTAGCATTTTTAAATCCAGCAGTTATAAGGTCTGTATGATTAGAAGGTATCAATAAACTACTCATATCTGATTTTAACAAATGAAAACAACCCCATTTTATGAACAGAACTGGTTTATATGTATATCTATGCATATATTTATGCATATATAACTACATTTATATACATACATACATAGAGAGGTAAATCCAAGTATAATTCATGCAAATTCTAGGAAGGACGATAAAATATTAAAAATAAAAAAGTATATTAAAATGACTTTACTTAAGTTTGCAATGCTTTCTGGCTGAATTTACCTGCTTAATTTGTTGCTTGTCACAATGCTTCTACATGGTTTATATTATTCTTTGTCATACTTTTTTTGTACTAATGCATTTAAATATCAAGTTTTGCAGTGGGAAGCTATTGCAATAAGCTTCTTTTGATTTTTAAGGCACAGGTGGTGGTTGTGGGTAATCTCATGGAAATAACTTTTTTCCTCTGTAGTAAAAGAAAAAAAAAGATCAGGGAAATATGCTTACTTCAAAAGGAAATTCTTGTACTTGTTTAAACTGTTTGTCAGGAGAGCTGTCTGTGCTTGTGCCACATTCCAGAACCCATATTCAGAATGACTAACATTTTGCAATAAGACTAGTCCCATTGAAGTCAGTGAAATTGCTTTTGTGCATTTCCCTTACCCAGAGTAAAAATGATCACTGAATCTTTGTTCTTATAATGACTTTATCTGATGAAAATTTCTATTTCCCTCAGTGTAAACATAAAAATATTATGTTGCAAAAAATATTTTCCTATTTCCTGGAAGATTTGGAATAATCTTTACATTTGCTTTCCAGATGTAAAAAGTAGTTTCACTTCTAATGAAAATTCAGACTTGTTGAAAAAATGGAAATATATTTAAAAAATAATACAGACTTCTCATTCCTTTCTGTTAATAACATCTCATGGATTGCCAGCTCTTGAGCCGGGTCTTGCTCTTAATGATTTTGTCTTATACATAACTTTTTTCCTAACCAAGACAGCTTTCTGGATTGTATTTATATCTTTTCTAAGGCTAATATAATAAGTAAAACTTCTTGTGCTCTAAACAAAATTAATTAACCTCCTCAATTTCCTTCATGCGCATAGAACTATTTTATCTATAATGCTGAAGATATTGTTCTCTGCTTAGTAGCAATAGTAGCAGCAGTAGTAGTAGTAGTAGCTGCAACAGCAGCAGCAGCAAGGCTGAGAACTCATGTATCACTTCAAGTAAAGATTTTGTAATGTTTTAATAGCATTTGTCACATTTTGGTAAAATCCAAGCTTCTGGTACTGCCTGCTCTTCCCGTTATTGTCCTTCTGAAAAATCTACTCATGATGGCAAACCATCCTTGCAGCAAACAAAAGGACTTTCAAATCAGAAAAGTGTGTCGTGTTTAATTTAATTCTAACCACTTTTGAAGGCAATTAAAGAGAAGAAACTCTCAAAAGCATTGGCACAGCTGCTGTCAGCTTCAAGTGACCAAAAATACCTGCTGGTTGAGAACCTTTCCCTGAAGCTTTCATTCACAAAAGGGGAAAATAATACCAGTGAAATCAAAAGGAAAAGTAAATTAGGAAGTGCGATGATAGATGTTGATATTTTTGTTCAAAAAGAAAAGAAATAAAAATGAAAATAAAACATGTTCATCCATACTGAAAGGTTGACTTTAACAGATAATAGTTTAAGAACATACCTAGTGTTGCATATTCAGAAACATAACTGTTAGCACTGCTAGAATGAAATATTTAGCACTTCTGACAATGGTACTCATTCTAATAATTTATTTGCCTTTTGAAGTTATGCTCATGCAATTCACATTTACATTTCAGAGCAAATTTTCTTAACAACTCCCTACAATACAGATCCACAAAACATAAACTTCTCTGTGGTGGTGTGTGTTATGTGTTTGGGCATTATCATGGTTTGTTCTGTTATCCCCCTACCCTGTGTTTGGTTCATTCTGTGATATGTGTACTCCCTTTCTATGTACCCTTCTCTAAACCCTTCCTATCCCTGTACCATATATGTACTCCTTATTCCAGAACCTTCCCTATCAATCCAAGTTACTCGATTCCTGATAGGTTTGAGTTGAAGGCCTCTGGCTTCTACTCCTGTCTGTCACCCCTTAATCCCACCTGTCCCTTGATATCGTTGGTTTTTACCCTCTCTCCACCCCTCAATTCCGCCCCTTATAAAACCCCTCATTTTGAACTGTTCTGAGCTCACTCCTGTTGGTTGCTTTGGGGTTTGGATCCCCAATAAACTGTTCCTGTTTCGCCCCAACGAGAGTGAGTCGCTTTCT
>WEIV01025893.1:4083-30948 GCA_013390005.1 Calyptomena viridis
TCGTGGCAGAACTGATCTTACATCATTCAGGCTTCAGGAGACATGTAGTGACTGCCACAAGGGTCTGAAAGTCCTACCTTGAGACCTGAGGTACCTACGTGGCATTAATCAGCCAAATCCCTCAAGCTATGTCCATTTACATTAGCTAAAATCTGACCTGCACCTAGTTGTGGCCTCAACCCTGGATCAGGGAGATACTGGTCTCAGACACACTGCTGGAAATCAGGAGTTGGGTTTTAAAACATTCCTGAGATGGAAAAGGGTCTTGTTTTCTAAACATCCCAATTGTATTCCAGCACTCCTTTACTGATTACTGAACTGAAATAAAATAAAAGAATCGGTGGCAGATTTGACTGTTTAGTACTTATAAGCAGGTGCTGCAGACAGTAAGAAGGGCTCAGTTTAAGACTTCAGGGCATCATCAAAAGGTAACAGAACAGTTGGATCAAGCCCCTGGGCACTTTTATTTCCATTTCAGAAAAATTAATAAGAGAGACTTTCTTTGAATCCCACCTACCAGATGGTGTTTCTCCTTTTGCAAACACTCCTGGGTCTATTTCAGAATATGAAATAAAAACTTTTTAATAGAGAAGATGTGGAGGGGTGAAAGACATGATAACATGGGTACTGAAACTATGGATTCAAATAAAGAATATGAAAATTTTGTTCTTTGTTCAAATTTTTCCTTGCAAATCTCAGAGGAATTTTAATAACTGCAAGTCCACGTATCCAGAAAGAGTCTCTACATTTGGGGCAGGTGCATGTGCTGTCTCACACCACATTCAATCATCTATCTCAATCTCCCTAGGGCTGCACAGTGTAAGCCCTGAGTACCAGGGGGAGTTTGGCTTCTTTTAACACCAAAGAAACCAGGGTCTATTTGGACAAACAACTATGTTAGTATAAACTACTATATAGTAGTATAAAACAGTGTAATGCCCACTCTTCACCATTCAGCTCAAATGAAAATCAGCTCAATTGCTTCCTTCAGTGTCAGAAGGGAAAAAAACCCAAAGTAGTAGCTGAGAAAAAAGTCTGCCTCTTGAAAGGAGGGGCTTCCCCCTTTGCCTTTTTAGTCCTCAGACTTCCTGACCAACCCTTAAAATGAAGCATCAGCAGAAGAACACAATTCCATTCCTCAGACCTTCCAAGAAGGAATGTATTTTTTGTGAAGAGATAGAGCACCCGTGACAATTCCTTTTGTAATGGTGACTTGGCCACACCGATTTACAAACTGTAGTAGCCACTAAGACATCATTACCCCAGGTTTTTCTTTCCCAGAGGACCTTCCCATGATGGAATTGTGTCCAGGATCCATCTCTGAGTCACCTGGGCTATACAACACTGCTACTCTTCAGCCCAGAGCATGAAGTGGGTGAGAATCCTTTCCAAGTGCTCTACTCAGATAAAGACAAGCAACCCCTTGAGATGCCTGCAAGCAGCTCAGAGCAGCATTTGCATGCTCACTAACCTCAGTTCCACTTCACAAGCCTGTGTCTTTATGAGAAAATTGAAACATCTGAACATTTTACAGATAGGAAAAACCAATTTGTAATGCTCCCATTACAAGACCCTTTGTTTTTCTGAAACAGAATTTTCTGCATCTCTGCACTAAATGTTTGTCAATGATTCAAAAAGGTACTGTGAATATTGCTTGACCTAGTATGTAAATAACAAAAGAAGGGAAAAGTTGTGGATGAGAGATTCCTGCCCTCAAAATGTGGTGTCATTTTTATTAATAAACACAAACCTATGCAGTTTTTACTTGTGGATTAAGCTGGCAATATAATTGTTCCAGAGTTGTGCCGGTAATTTTCAGATTTGTTCTGCATCAGTAATATTTATATTTCTGAAGAGGAGAAAACATGAGAAGAAGGAAGATATCAGACAGAAAGAACTACAATTTTATTATTGCTACATACGAAATCATCCCTTTTACAACACTATTAGGTGCAGAGGCCTTTGCATACAAATTATCCTGATATCTAGGTCACAAGATGCTTCAATGTGATTTCTAATTAACCAGCACAAATTACCATTCCAATCAAATATTTCATAAAATTGCTTATAGGGAACTTAACTAACCTTTATCAATATGGTAAGCAATTCCAAAGATGAAATCTAGATATTTATGCTGTCCACAAGCTGTGTTAGCAAGAGATGTCATTCCTCACACCTACCATGCTCACAGCCTCATTCTGTTGCAGCTCTGGGGCTTGATGAGGCTTTTAATTTTCATGCAGGTAGAGACCAGGTTCAGGTAAATAGGCTATTTTGATTAGATACATTTCTATGACAGTACAGTAAAAGCATGGAAACAAATAGATTCTCATGAAACAAGAGCAGACTCTTACTTTCTAACACACTGATACAAGGCAAGAATTGCAAAAAAATTACTTTTTTTTTAATTGTTGCAGCAAGACAGAACTTTTTATGGCCTAAATTAGATTCATTTATGTAAATAAAATCAGATTTTTTTCCCTATAAAATCAGATGGTTTATTTTACTCTGCTGTCTTCCAAGTGAGCTGGTTATAGATTTTTTAGACTGACTCAAAGAGATTTTTTACTATGCCATAACTGTCCCCATCCTTCCTTTCCCCCGCTTTTATTTCTAAGGATAGTCTCACTATGAGGCAGATTCCTTTCACTTTGAGAGCTATGGAGTTTCTACCAATTGCTCAATTCATAATATTGCTGATTTTACTATAATCTCCATAAATTAGAGATATCACAATGAAATACAAAAGTGGCACACATTATTTGGTGTGCATGTGAAACTAGCATAAATGAATAATTTAATTTACTTAGCTTCACCATATCTCTGTAAATTAAAAAAAAAACATAAGCCAGTTTCTCATCCATACCTTGTTTATGAGCCTATCTCTCTGGTTTAGTCACTCACAGTCAATGGACTCATGTACTATAAACAGTGCCAGTTAATCAAAATGCATCCCCGTCATTAGCATAAATAAGTAATGTTCCCAAAGTCAGGAAAAAACCCTCTCAGCATGATCTAAATTGAACAAGTACTCATCTCTCTTTTTGCACACATGCATGATAGGGTCTCATTTTATGCAAGGAGAAGGTGAGGGGAGTCCCCTATTTCTCCTGAAACCACACAGTAAAATAAACTACACACGAAAGTCAGGCTCCTGGCTCTGCAAATGCAGATTCTGCACAGCTATAAGTAGCTCCACAAGAAAAAAAATGGTGGGGAACCCAACCTTTTCTTAATTTTCTTCTTATACTTTAAACACACTTGATCTCAGATCAGCCCTGAACCAATTAATTGGCATACCACAGTAAGAAACCTTCCTTCATTCCCAACGCTTTGACATTTCCATTCCTGCTAGAAAAGAATAACAAGCTGTGAAACTCCTACAAAGAGAAATCACCCCAGCAACTTGGTATTTACCCTGTAGTTCATGATACATCTAAAAGATAGTGAAGCCTGAAAACTTAAACCAACACTCCACCCTTGTGACTGGACTGGAAGGTAGCACTAAATGATAGCCCTGCAGCACACTTAAAATTGCTGTTGTGCCAAGACTGATGCAGAGGCACACGCTCAAAACAAGTGCATTTTAAGCACAGTTTTACGTCCACAGAGATCAAATACTCTTCAATGCTAAATGACGCTCAGAACAGTTCAAAGAGCACATGATAGTGTTGCTTACTTAATATTTTACCTCCACTGACAACTTCTTCCAACTACAACTCTCAAAATATCCCTAATTCACTTTAGTGCACATGGGGTTAAGAAGCTCAACAAGGGTTTGGGACAATTTCATGGGACAAGGAAATGCAATTATAACATAAAAGTTAGAGTTAGAATTGTGATGGGCTTAAAGAAACCATTTCTCCCTGGAAAGCTGATGGAGCACCTCATCCTGGAGGCCATCTCTATGTACATGGGTAACACAATGGTGTTAAAGTGGATATTGTCTCTCTTCAGCAAGGTTTTAGACAGTGTCTCTCACAACATCTTCATAGGCAAATTCAGGAAGTGTGGAATGGACGAGTGGACAGTGAGGTGGATTAAGAACTGGATGACTGACACATCCAAAAGGGTCGTAATCAGTGGCACAGGTTCAGTTGGAGGCCTGTCACTAGGAATGTCCCTCAAATATCAATAGTGGGCCCAGTATTGTTTAATCTATTTGTCAATAACTTGGACAAAGGGGCGCATGGCTCCTCAGCAGGTTCACTCGTGACACAAAGCTGAGAGGACTGTGCAGAGACTGTGCAGTCCTTCAGAAGGGCCTTGACAGGTTGGAGAACTGTCTGAAATTTGACAAAGGCAAATTCAGGGCCCTGCACTTGGGAAGAAATAACCTCATGCACCAGCAGAGGCTGAGGACTGACCAGCTGGAAAGCAGCTCTGCAGAGAAGGATCTGGGGGTCCTGGTGGCCAACAAGCTGTGCATGAGTCAGCTGTGTGCCCTGCTGGGCAAGAAGGCCAATGGTATTCTGGGGTGCATTAGGAAGAGCATTGCCGTTTGAATTAAGTTATTTGAATTAAGATATTCAAATACTTTATTCTAACACCTCACTTGTTTTGTATGCAAACAGTTTGCCAGCTGCATTTAAAATTAGAGATCACATGCTGTAATAGCATTATTATAATGGCATTACAAGACATTGTTATCCATTTAAATTTTTGTTCAGTGAAGGCCACTGTTTTTTTTTATTTGAAGGATATAATATGGGAAGTGGCTGAGGATGCTGGCACGTATCTTTAAGTACATGGGAGGCATCTCTAAGTATACTACATCTTTAAGTATGTGTAGTTAGTCCTGCCTCTCTCTCAGCCCTGGTGGGGCAAATCTGAGTACTGTGTCCAGTTTTGTCCTCCTCAGGACAAGAGAAACATGAAGCTCCTGGAGTGGCTCCAGCAGAGGGCAACAAATATGATGAGGGGAATGGAGCATCTCTCTTAGGAGGAAAGGCTGGGGGAGCTGGACTTTTCAGGCTCAATAAGAGATGACTGAGAGGGGACCTTACCAATGTCTACAAGTATCTGAACAGGAGGTGTCAAGAGCATGGAGCCAGGCTCTTCTCGGTTGTGCCAAGCAATAGAACAAGTGGCACTGGGCTGAAACTGATGAGCAGGAAGTTCCACCTGAACATGAGGAAGAACTTCTTTACTGTGTGGGTGACTGTGCCCTGGAACAGATTGCCTAGAAAAGTTGTGAAGTTTCCCTCACTGTAGATATTCAAGGACCATCTGGACAAAATCCTGTGCAATGGGATCCTGCTTATGCAGGGAGTTTGAACCAGATGAGCCCATTGGTGTTATCTTCCAACCAGACCTATTCTGTGATTCTGCTAACTGAGCACCTCCATAAAAGAATTGCAAACAATAAAAGCGAGAACCAGGCAGAATTTCTAGGAACTATGTGGAGGCACCTACATGTTTGACATCCCTGGATGGTTAGTGTTGTCCAGAGAACAGTTCACAGCACTCAAGCAAAGCACCAGGGTACTCCAAATTCTCCTCCTGATAATGATGCAGGCTCTGGGACAGAACTCAAGTTTGATGGTGCAAATACAGTTCCCCCTTTCCACCCTTTGCAGATAAATGCTATGCAATACTGAGCTGAGACAAATGCACTCTCCCTGTGGCGTTTCACACTTAAATGTTACTCCTTGAAATTTTCTCTGTGGATATTGCTGTTGGTTTCACTCAGCGGCAAAAACCAGATGCACTTTGAAGGGCTCCAGGATCCATCTCTTCTCTTCTTATCTACAGGGTGCACAACAGATGATCAAGGGTTTGTCTTGATCAGTGCACAGAGCATCTTGGATCAGCAGGAGTCACTGCCTTTGTTCCTACACTGTGTACTATCTCCCCACCACCTATCCAGTGCGCTACTAAATTATTCATGAATGAAATAAGAGTTTTCAGCGTCAATAATTTACTGCTACACCAAGGGGATGTGTAAGGTATAATGTAACTGATATGGGAGTCTGAGCTTTGGCAGCTTTTATAATACTCATTCATCTAGTATTTTCCATCATTAATCCTTACGCTTTGCTGACTAGAACATTTGCTCAAAGACAGGCATATTTCCCCACTGATGTGGATTTGGTACATAGGTTCAGTACCTGCAAATAGGAAGCATATTTTTGTTTGTGGGACTTAATTGATTAACGTGCTGACATCAGATTTTGCAAAGTCTTATTGTCAGGAGAAGTTACACGGACCTAAGTAGATCTAGTTGCTTAAAAAAAGTGTGCTGATGCAAGTACAAGGATGGGTCCCAGGTAAGCATGTGATAATAATGCAATTAATAATAATTAAAAATTTATTATCCAGGTTCACAGACAGTCCCACTGTCTTTCTTGTCAGAAAAAATGAAATAGCCTTTCAGTTTGTGGAGACCTGAACTAGTTATATTTACTGAGAGCTTCATCGGAAAGCTCTAATTCACTGTGGCAACACGTAGTCACCGAAGAGATGCAGGTGTGGGGAGTTCCTCTGGACAGGCACCAGTCAGAGGTTTGTTCATCACACTCCTCTGTTAAGGTAACAGTACATTTAGCACTTCCTTGATCTGACCTGTCTAGCCATCCATGAGATGAAAGTAACAAGATCATAAGCTATGTACCTCCAGAGTATATTCTACAGGATGAGGAAATTTGAACACTGTTCAAAATTAAGCCAAAAATCCAAAGAAAAAGGTTCCCTTCCCTGCTGTTTCTTCCTCACAACAAGAAAAACTTGAAAATCACTCTGATGAACTTGATGCTTCATGCAAGCATCAGTGCAAGACTTGATTTGCAGATCGACAGACACAAAACAGTTCTCCAACTCAGAGCAAACATCAGAGTTGAACTGAGTGGGATGGTGTGTCATCCCACATCTTATCACTGTTATCCCCTCCCCCAGCTGTATCTAGTTTAAAGCCCTGTCCAGTACCAGTGCCAGGCTCTGGCATTCCCTGCAGCCTGAGATCTGGATGGCTGCATGTTTTTGTGCAGGCTTCATTTGTGTCACCACATCCTTTCTGGTGAGTGTAGAGGACACGGATCCCTGTTGAGTGATTACCATAACCAGGCTCCTCTCGAGAGGGTGATGACCACCAGTTGAGCTCTGGATCTGGTATGCTGACTGTGCCCTCCCTCACAAAATGCTGCACAAACTGCTGCCCCATGCCTTGTTTACTGTGCTCCCTGGAGATTTTTAAATTTTCCATCATTGCCCCTGGCATTGCTGTGGCTATGCCAGCCTCCCTCATGAGAGTTGCTGGTTCCTGGTGGGTCTCAATTCGTGCTCGGGTTTCCTTGACTCTTGGAACTCCCTGTCCAGCTTATTCTAGTGCTCAGTCCCCAGAACTTACTGTAGCCACTGCTGCTGTCACCACTCAGTGTGGTGCCTTGATGACTGACATAAATAAACTATGAAAACTTGTTTCAGGATGAACTCCTGATACCCCTGAACAAGTGATATTTAAACATCTCATTGAAAAAAAATCTCAACTGACAGAAAATAGAGGAAAAACAGTATTTCCACCTAAATTCAATAACATGGTGATATATTTATTGAATTTACGAAGTGAAGACCTGAATGTCAGAATACATTTAATGACCAGGTCCATAGATATTAGATGTCTACTGTCTGGTAGCAGCCATATTATTTGAAAAATGTTAATTAACAAATTGAATACATGATTTGTTTTTATTGAGAGCTGGGCAAAATCCTAACAAGTTTTATTAATTTGGCATACTGAGTACTCTCACAGACTTGAAAAACGCCAGAAAATATGTCATGATTTTCATTCATTTGCTTGCATTTAAAATGATTTGGCTGAGTTTTCCTGCAAAAACAGTTTTCGATCTCCAGCTTGCTGCAGACTTATTCCTAGATGAAAATGCACAAGTTTGCCCATTTCCTCACCTTTGCTTGTTCACTTTACTGGGTCATCAGACCATATTCTTCAAAAGAAGAAGACAGAATGAGAAGCCAGAAGCTATTTGCTTTTCAAGACACCTATACACTAGAGCTGGTTTTGCCAGTTGCCTGTTGCATCATATTGGTCAAGTTGCTGCTTCAGTTCTACCATCCTGTGAGCTCCCTGGCTGAGGACCTGTCCCTTACAATGGACTTACACAATCAATAATAGGGCCTTGATATTGATTGGAGCTGCCAGCTGCTAGGCTTAAGTACATCTTAACAGCAATAATCAGAACAAATAAGAAATGCTACATGGGGTTTACAGTGCAGAGAAGGCTTTCTTTATACTGTACAGTGTGTCAGTGCAGTAACCAACAGTACTCAGAGGCACAGAAGGAACACATTCATTAACCCCCTTGATGCTGTTGCTCTTTTTACTGCAATCACAGCCTAACGATATTGAGGCTTTTAGAGCACGTTACTGGGAAGAACAAACAAACAACAAATAATGCAACTGTTCTGACTCAGTGGAAAATTGCTGCTGTTTCATAACCACTGCAAGCACTAATAACGCAGTCTGTTCAATTGCACATTCCTTGTTGCACTCCTGCTGCAGAGTGCTCCTCCTCTGGGTGGTGACTGGGAAGTTTCTTGCTGAATCTTACTTACAGCACTCTGTAGATTTCCTACTGGTGCAGCCAGACACAGGCATTTTGCAAAAGGGAAAAAAAAGGCATTTTTTTGCTTAAAGACATGTTTGGAGAACCAGAATTTTAGAGAGCTTGTGATGCATACAGCTTATCAGTACATAATACATTTTTCTCTGTAAACTTCTTCCCAGGGAGAGAAAGCTGATGTACCTATTTCTTAAGACATACAAACAACAAACCAATAACCTACATGAAGGAACACGCACTTATCTAACTGAGAGCTAAGTAATGAAATAGGCACGTGGACCCCAATTCAGTCACACAGTTAAGCTTTATAGTATCAGCACTTATCTCCCACAATTTCCTCTTTGACTGGCATATTAAATGAAGTTGAAAATTGCTTCCTAAACTCAACAAATAATCAAGACAATCTTAATGTTTGGTACAGACTATTTCCTTTGGTTCTAGCTAAACAACTCTCATTTCGCACAGTCAGGTTTTCTCAAGGCTTCTGATTCAATCTTTTGGGCAATGCATACATTAATGCGTATTAACTCATATTTGCACTAAGGCCTTGATACAAAATTCTTAGCCATGTTAACGCTGCTCCTAGCATGCATTAGCCACACTGCAGACTCATGTGTCCCTGGGATGTGTATCTCTGTTCTTAAATGGCTAGTACAAGCACTTGGGACTTCATATCCATACCAGAGCTCAGTAATGGTTAGCTACCCAGGCATGAGAAATGAGTCTTCCAGAGCAGATTAAATCCCATTTTGAATAAAGAGGAATCTGTGTAGCCAAACAAGCTGTTGTGCAGATGTAGGAACACACAAACCTAACCAGCATGGAGTTAATGCAGGAGCCAGAGTCACCTATGCATAGGGTTAGTAAGGATGGTTTATCCACAGTAGAGGCTAAGCAGAAATTTCCAAGGCAAGATTTTGTCTCTTCACAAACAGTGAGTTTAAAACCAGTTTGAGTGTGTTTGTACGAGCTCAGAGAACAAGGCAGAACTGGTATACTGAGATGTCAAGGAACTCATTCGGCCTATGGCAGATGCTCCAGAAAAGTACATCGAGTTCCTCAGAAAGAAATCACAAGTAGTTATGGTGATTCAGTGGTGGTTTACCAGCACCACTAGCACCAAGCCTCTGATGTGCCACAGAATTACTTGTCACCACAAACAACAGAACAGGCAAATGCATTACAAAATGTTGCAAACACCTGATGAAAAATTTTATGAAGACTCATCATAGCATTACAGTCACACATCCCTTTCTTTGTTAATGTAGCTACATTCTTAGGAATGCTCCTTTTATCCTGCTAAGTGCTCATTGCTTACAAACACCTACCTGACAGCTATACCAGACATTAGCCCTTAGTCAAACATATCCTTTTAGCCTTTTAATGTCTGTTTAAGAAGAAAGCCTTCCTCCAAGCTTGTGGATTCTGCATTATCTGAGTGGACCCTTTGAGGCTGTGCAAAACGTCTGCCTCAGAAAAGATCTGACTTATCTCAAGATCTGTGCCAGAGCCTGATTTAATCACATTTATCCTTCCTATATCTTTGCACCTCTACAACTTTAAGCCTTTCTTAATTTCCTTTGGGAAACATTAATTCATTCACATTTTTGATCACTTTCTCTTTCCTCTCTCCTCTCTAAACAGCTGTAGAAGATGTTATACTTCTCAGCTGAGAGTCTAGAACGAGGTTGTATCCAGCCCTGTTGTATGATACAAAGAATTTCTGGAACCCAGACATCTTTAATAATGTAGAATAATACTCTCTTCCCAGTGAAAAATAAAAAAAAAAGCCAAGATAGACAGTTTAAAAGAAAATACTGCGATTTAATTCTCTCCACATAAAAGATAAATTTAAAAATGATTGATCTTCTAAAATTCACTCCTACATGATTCTAAAGCTCTGTGATGCTGTGAAGTGCAATATGCACCTACAAGGGATATTTGAAAGATAAGGAAATAAATTCTGCCATCAGGCAATGGAGACAGACTCCGGCAACCATTAAAAATTTTGTCAATCCATTCTGCAAATAGCCACCCTATATTGGCTGTTCTCTTTATCAAGCACATTTCAGGAATAATAAACTGTTAAAATATCAGATAGTATGTAAAGTGAATTGATCATGATGTCTGAGTGCCAATATAAGAAGCAAATAAGCTGAAGCAGAAGATTTTTTTTAATCCCTCAGGAAAAGCATAGCATCATCCATAACTGGAACTGAAGCGAGAACAGAAAGTAAAATAAGGTCAATTTTAGGTGCATATATTTAGCAGATGGGATAATTAATCTTCATAATCTGCATAGAGAAACAATTTGGGTGGGGTTATAATTTTGCACAGCCTAAACACTGTTGTTTTGTGAGGCACCAACTGGAAAAGCTTCAGACAGGTACAGTAGGACAATGATGGATGCTCCACCATGGATGCTTGTGGGGGAGATCAAATATGTGACTGACCAGAACTGCCTCTGCATCTACAAAACTATTTCAGTTGCAATTCCTGATAACCAGTTATAGTGAGATTAAGTGCCTCACTGTATCCCCTCAAACTGTAATCTGACCTCATACAGATGATAAATTATTTGCTTTCTGCTCTTCCCAGTTATCCCTCCTTCAGCTTCACTCATCTCCCTAGGGAGACAGCTTCCAACTTCTAGATTACTATGATCAATCCCAACCTGAGGGACTGCTGTTGACTGGATACCTGCAGTGTTTGATGAGGTGTGATGGAGCACCCTGAAAAATGCACCATAAACTCTCCCTGAAAGAGCTCTGCCTAACTGAATGAGAGGATTAGGTGCTAGGGGGAAATCCCAGGCAGAGAAAGGTTAAAGTAGCTTGCTCAGACTTACGCAACATAGCAAAACAGGGTAGATTCTGCCAAATTCACTTTTAGCTTCACTTCTCATCCATTAGAGAAATATTTCTTGACAAAAGGTTCTTTCAAAATTATTTTAGTATAAAGACTAAACTAGGAACAAGAGAAACAGCTGCAGTTCTGACATCTTATCTCAGCTGACAATCTGACCTGTTCATCTCCTATAGCATGGATAATCAATTTTCCCCACATCAAAATGTGTTGGCAGTTAATAGCAGCAACTCTTTTTTTGTTAATTAAGAATTAAATGTGCCACTGATCATAATTATTTTTTGAAAAATGTCTATGATAATTCAACACATGAACAGACAGAACATTTTATCACTATTTTAAGAAAGAAATACATCTTGTGTTCTTGGAAAAAACCTATCTTCTAAGATTTTAAAAGCAAAAGTAGAGAAGATCAGATTCAACAACAGTATGGTATTTGAGAAGAAATGAGTAAAAGGACCATTTTCTGTTAATTCATTAAAATCTGCCCTGTGACCCTATCTTGGTACACTGAGACCTGGAGTGCAGAGGCAGTGTAATAATTGGGTTGTGCATGAAGCCTATGCTTTTTAATGAATCCATGATGCACGTATTTCACTGCAGCCAGAGCAGGAATGTGCTACTTCAACATATTGACATTTTGGCTGTTTTAACATCATCTAGATACTTACAAAAGTACATAACAAGGTGCTACATTTGCCAGAGGACAAAATAGCTTGCATTTCCTGTTTTTAGCTAAGAGTTTGATTTTTGAGGAAACCTGAAAATTGCATGAAAATAGCCTCATCCCTTCTCAAACTACCTCAGCAGAGATCCAGCCTGCTTACTGCAGTGGTGAACTCCAGCTAGCTGAAACAAATACCTCTTTGCTCATCTGCTTAATCCCTAAAGGGCAGCAGCCAGGTCAAGATTAACAGGCACTGCCCACTCTTTGCTATGGGTTGTTTTTATATGACCTTTTAAAGCAAACCAACATGATGCAGTGCACTCACAGAACAAACTGAAAACACACACACGAATGGAGTGCATCCTCCCCTATCCAAGCCCCAACATACAAGGACCAGATCTCCCTCTAGAGCTTTGCAGACCACTCGAATAACAAAAAGCCCCTCAGACTGCTAGGCAGATGCTCTTATCTGCTCTAACTCCCCTAGGAAAGGAGAACCACTAAAGTAAGCACCAGATTGACAAAAAGCCAAACTGAAAAAAAGTAGAGAAGGAAAGGTCTTCTCTGGAAAGTGCTCACATATCTAACTGGTTAGACGGAACTGTCTGGATTTCTCCATTTAGTTTACTATTAATGACTTCAGCAATATACTTTTAACACTATAACTCAGTGAGCATCCTCCAGATGCAGGAATCTATAGCTTATTCATTTCTAGATGTTTGTAATAGTAGATTACCTTTTTTATTCCCCTAGCTCTAATTCTTGAGGTGAAAAGTTGTTACAAAAATCACTTGCAAACTAAGACAGGTTCAAGAATTTGCATTTGCTAATGATGTTTAACAGACCACAGTGACTACTGTCCAGAATTCTTCTAAGAGGCAAAACAAACATCTAAATTATAACTTTCTAACATCTGCTTCCTCTAGGGGAGGATTTATATGAGGTTTGACAGATGTAAGAGCTCTGAAGAATGTCTGTTACAAATGAGTCAGCTAGCACAGTCTTGGAAAACACAGCCAATCTCAGCTTATTGAAATGAGCTCCCACCCGAGGCAGAAATAACACACAGCTGTTCCTTCTGACTGCTGTTCAGGAGAGAGATGTTATCTTGTGATGGTATTAATAGATCTCATTTTCCAGGTGGTATGCAGAGTGAAAGAGAGGCCATTATTTCATCATATTTGATGTTATTTATAGCATATTAAACAATAAAAAAACCCCAAACAAAAAAAAGCCAAGATAGCCAGTGTAGCAATGGTAGTGCTGAACCAAACAGTCAACAACTATCCAAGTCCATACATCAGCTTTTCACTCAAAACACGATTTTGAGCTCAACACAGTAGGAGGTTTTAGGGTCATACTGTCTTTAGAGAAGTGAATGACAATTCTGTGACTCTTCAACATAATTCTTATTATAACTTAGTAAATTTTATTTACTAAGCTCAACACAACATATCATACTAAGCCCAACATATGAGCAATTCCTTTCAACAATAATTTTAAATCTGCCTCCATACCCTATTCCCAAGACATTCCTCTGATTCAAGAAATAGATGAATCTCTCCCTTCTGGAGAGATTGAAGGGAAGAGGAAATTCTATGCTTACTACAATTCTGCTAAAAATAAGAAAACCCAGAAATTATAAAAAAAGAAGAAAAATCAGAAATTATATACCTTTTTTAAATTTGTTGAGATGGGATCTTTTTTGTTGTTCTGTTTTTGGGGTTTTTTTTGTTTGTTTATTTTTATTTTTCTTTGTTTTTTGCTTTGTTTTGTGTGTGGGTTTTTTTGTTTTGTTTTTGTTTTGTTTTAACACAACTAGTGAGGAGATGCTACAAGGCTCCAGTTTGTTAGTACATCATGTCAAACAAACATCACAATCAGAAACAACAGCACTATAACCCTTATAGCTGGGAAAGAAAAGAGGAAGAGCAGATACCTTTTATGGCCAAAGCAGCCCCACGAAACCAGTGATGGCCAGTCTGCTGCCATGGCCTGGTTGCCTTAATTAATGCTGTGCAGGATTCCCTCTCAAACCTTTGCAGTTTCAATACTGTTTTGGGCCATAAGAAGACAAGCAGCTGGGACTTGGACTGATCTCTGCAGGAGTACATCTCCAGGGCCAAATGCTAACTCCTTTTGTGAAAGAGATGGAGAAGGTCTGGGCAAATCTGTTCTGTCAGTCTCCTGTTGAAAGGTGAACAGAGTTACACACTTTCTCCTGCTGCCTGAGAAAGTGTGTATGCTGGCTGTGTGTTGAGCTGTATGTTTTAACACTGCTGCTGGCTCAGGGAAGGGATGTTTGACCACATAACTGCTTTTCTCCTGTATAGGAGAGCCTGCCCATGCAATTCCTTCAATTCAGTTTTGGGTCACGCTGTGCACAAATCACATGCAGGGTATAAAACCACAACCGCGTCTGTTTCTCATGCAGGAGTTCCACAAAGCTCTGTGCCCTTCTGGCCTCACAGTCCATAATCTCTATTAAATTTAGCCAGTATCTGACAGGATAAATTCTAATTAGCATCATGTGCTTTCCCTTCTGAGATCCCATGGGGAATAACACACATTACTTGCCACCTAAATGTCCTTTTCTTTGTGCCCAGCTTCTGGCATGTAGAGAAACAAAGGCCAACTATCCTGCAAAATGGAGTGTCAGCACAACTTGCAGAATTTGATGGCTATAAGTGGTGAATAACTTTCATCGGTGCTCAAACTGACAGGATGGTTCTCAGCTGCCAAATTGAACAAAAGTTTGATTGCCTGACAGCAGCAGTGCAGCATGTTAGCAATGCTGCTGCTGTTGTTCCAGTATTTGTTGGGAAAAACGTGGTGCCCACAGGAGTCAATATGTATTGCCTACCACTTAGCCAGGAGAGAGAAAATAATTTTCAGCTATTTTGAATTTCTTTGTTTTGCTCAGTTTCCCTTAACATACCTTTACCAAAGTGGCTCAAAATAAAGAAGTATTTAACCCCCTTGTTTCAGAGATGCACTGTCACAGAGGAACAAAATTTTAATGCAGATAAACTTGCTATGTTGTAAAGCTCACACCATTGTACAAGAGGTACTGAACATAAAACTTGTGTGCCAAGGCTGAGGTCTATTATCACATATCCACAATAAAGTTCCAAGTGATATGCTGAATACATAAGATCTGAATGAACAGCTCACACATTACACAGCTTATTCAGTACTTCAGGATACAGAGACAAGTAGCCTGAACACTTCATCATAAAGACTCTCTTTTCAATCACCTACCATTTATAACCTCGAGCTGTTGAAGCAGAAAACAAACAGCAGCCCATTGTGAAAATCATGCAGAGCTCAAACTGCTTATCATTAGGATGAAGACTTTTGACTATATGAAACAGGCTCTTTACTCCTACTGAATAGCACTCCTCAAATATGGGGAGACTTGCCAATTCAAGGTGCCAGAGCCTTCCTAGATAAGCAGTCATAACAGTCATCCAAAAAAGTAAAAGTACTTCTCCTTGGAGTATCTTACCCCTCACAAGTTATCAAGCATTCCCTGAGAAAATTAAGGACATGTTACTGTCCAAGATGCTCACAGACAGCAGATTGCAAACAGGTACAGACAGAGCTTGCAGATAAGATTTTATTTTTCCAAAGTACTCTGAGAACTTCTCTATAACTATATATCATGGTAACCTTTCCTCAAAAGAAAGGCTTTGTACACTTCTTACTGGAACTGAAATCACCCATGACCAAGGCAGCAATTCAGAAGTGAAATCCTTGCTGCAAAAGTGCACCACTTGCAAAAGTCAGCAATTTACAGCTACTTTAAGGGGTAATGGACTTCCTAAACCCAAAATTGAACTTCTAAATTAATTCTTGAACATTTAAGTTTTCTAGAGGAATGAGTGTCAGCACATACTGAGGGAGTTCATCTCCAAGTAGCAAAGCAAGTCCACAGATGGAATAGCAGCAATCCCTCCATTTCCTATGTTCTAGTAGAAAGCTGTTGTCCATTTATCAGACCATCCAGAGACAGGCACTCATGTGGACCTGATTCTGAATTGAGAACATATAAACGAGAAGGCTTCAAAGATCGTACGAGTCTTGGGGAAATGTAGAATTACATACATCATGGACTAGAATGCCAGACAGTTTTCTTACATCATGAATATTTCTGAAGTACAGAGCCACTCCTCCTCCTTCCTCTAGTCCACCAAAAAGCAAAGTACTGCTTTGAGGAGAAGAGCTTAACATCTGAGCAAAAGATGCCAGACCACTCATTTAATTTTGTTTTCCCAGAGTACAGTAAAAAATGAAGGGTTTAAAAAGAAGATGAGGATCAGCAGTACCGTAACATCTGGTTCCCAGTGCTACAGCTCATTCTCAAATGCAGGAAGCAGAAGCCTCCTGCAGAGATACACAAGGACCTACATGCTGTCAGTGGCTTTTTATTTTTTAATTATTCTATAAATAAGAGGAAAATAAGAATTATGGCTAGCCGAGAATGGATTTTTTTTCCTGACCACAGTTATGTAAATCTGTAGGATGGACAATTCTTGCTACCTGCATTTAGAGCTATCATTCACTGGATGAATTTTTTTCACCTCTCACACTTTGATATAAACAGCAACATCAAATTATGCACTAATGATGTTACCTAGAGACAATGCAGTACACTGAACATAGGGCAACTTCTGCTGCATGATGAGCTGGAAGAAGAGAAACACTTCCATACAATAAAATTAGGAGACAAATCAAACAGCTGTAATAGGACAGAAAAGGGAAGAAGCTGCTAAGAGGGATCAATTAGTATTAACACTTTTAGTGCTGAGTGACTGGGAAGATCTTGAAAACATTAAGAGAAGATGTTGAACTGTATCACTTCTCAGGTCACATACAAAGAGAAATGGTACTAATAATTCAGAATATATTTGGCTTAGAATAGTGATGGTTTCAGATCCATGGATACAAGTCTCAGGGGGATCTGAAAGTTTTGCTCTGTAGTTCAAATCAGTGACTGGGAAACAGTGCTCAGATGTTCTCTATTCAGTGATTAAAGGATTAACAGAGCAGGGCAGCAGCTTTCAACCTCTAAAAAAGTTCTGAATTTGTGTTTGTACATGCTGAGCTTTTAGAAGAAGCAGATCATTTGAATAAGATTTTCAAAGGCATACAGAACACACCTTTCTATACTATAAAGTAATGAAAAACACACATTTCAAAATATTAAATCTTGATCCTCTCAAGGAGAGAACAAACCTCTTCAGTGGATGGTTCATGGTAGGGACAAGGCTTAGTGGGTGTAGGCTGAGGCATAGGAGTTCTGAGATAGTTTTATCATAGTCTGCAGGTGAGAAATAGGAGTGTTAGAATTTCACCAGCTGTCACTATCACTAAAATTTACTAAATGCTCCAACTTGAAAATAGTCTTAGATTAATGATTGACTGGATTAGACACTGGATTATCAAGTATTTGAAACCCAGTTTTGAAAGAAAGATTTATGCTGTGTTTGAAGTGCATCTTGAGTAAGGCATCTCTATTTTGTTGAAGCCAAAATAATAAATGCCCATAATTACTTGACATAGCTTAATTTTATGTATGGCTCACATGCTTTTCAGCACAGGAACAGCCAGAATACAGTAAGCTTTTTCTACACTCAAGTGTCCTGAACCTGGTCACAGCAGTGCAGGCTGTGATTGACAGCACAGAATAAGCCGTTTATGGGGGATGTGTCTCTGCAGCACTTTCAGCTCACCTACCTCTCAAAGCATCTCAGTTAAGAATGGTCATACAGGTAGTAATTTTCTCATTATCCATAAAGCTTCCTCAGCTTTATTGCCTATAGTGCCTACCATGTTTGCAGTTCCCCTGCAAAGGCACAATCCCTGTTTCCATCATAGCTGCCCAACTTCAAAGATCTCAAAATTCTGATTTGTTTTCTTTGTAGACCTGGTATTTTTGCCTGACAGGCAGATTGAATTTTGTTTTCTATTTTAAATGTAAAGCCAATTAGGCAGTAGCAGATCAAACCAATCAACTGGCACTTCTTTAGCTAAGTATGTTAACTATGAAGCTCTCCTCCTATTCTTAAGCTCTGTCAACATTTTACACCATCTTAAAAGCTTGATGCTACCTGGAAAATCCTTATAAATGTACTTTCTTATACTTAATTAAAGTAGAAGGTTTCTCTCCAGGCTCTAAAATCACATTAACGCTTATTACTTTATATCAGCTCTTGTTTTTTTCACTGTTATTCAGCCATTCTCTGGAAAAGTTCACTGAACTTCCTTCAGAGTCATGCTCCTGCTGGAGGCAAACACAGTAAAATACCTGGAAGCAGTAAGCCTTCTCCAGTGCTTATGGTCCCCTTGCCAATTTGAAGTGATGACATCTAGCAGCTAAAACAGCTGAGATCCAGAAGGAGAGGACAGACACAGCCCCACAAATGATGGGACCAGCAAGTACCTTAGGTAATGCCACTTTCCCTCCCTGGCATATCAGGCTGGATCTTGTGGCAAGAAGGTTGAGCATAGATTCACAAGGTGGGCCACAGACCATATCTGGTAGTGTCTCTACCTTCAGAGGAGATGGGTAGACAGCATATCACTATACTGTGCAAAGCAATGTGATTTTTCAGCCCTGCAGGAGATAAAGGCGGTGATGCAGAACACAGAGAGGAGGAGTAAAACACTTTCACCCTATCCTGTAACTCCATACATGGCAGAGGAGAGACTGATAGTTGAAGTTCAACAGTTTAGACAAGTAATATGGCACCAGCTAATGGCATGAGGACACAACTATGAGGACATTTTCCCTAGGTCTCTAGTGGGTTTTCTAGCACATTTGTTCTCTAGCACGTCTACAAGAAAAAAAAAGAACTAACTTCTGATCAAAACAAAGGTGAGCTTTTATGGTTAACATTATTACCATAGTTTACATAATGCTAGAGTAACGGGTTCCTCATGATCTGAAAACACACATCCATGAAACTGGAAGGCTAAAAAGTAATGCAAAGCACCTCCAAGATGCGCCTTACTCCAAACTGAGCATTGCTTGCAGTAGTCACCTACTTGCAAGTCTGCAAGGCTTGATGCATCTCCATTCTGGTTGCCTGTGCAAGGACCCTGTTGGATCCCAGGTGGCCACTCAGACACACTCCCAGCTTGCCACAGCTGGACTCCTTGCCTAGCCCCAGCAATGGAAGATCTGCAGTTCCAGCCATTCCAGGCCAGGAGCACATGCAGACATACACACACTTTCCCCAGAAATATGAAAGGGATAGTTTTACCTTCCTTAAAAAAAATCAAATAGGGCATATGCTTCTGAAGAGATGAAAGCCACAACCAGATACTTCATGGGTACTTCCAGCAAAATTATTTTACATGCTCAGAGCTGTGGCTCCCGTTTCTGCACTATTCCTTCATGATTAAACAAATGCATCACTGAGCTTGTGTGCTATTGGGTTAACAGTGGATCCACAGCACAGAAATTGAAATTAGATTCATCGTCTGAGGAGAGAAATACTAATTTTGTAAGCTAAAATTATGCCAACCATCCAAAGCTGTTAAGCACTGTGGATCTCCAAAATAGTGTTTTTGGCACCAATGCAAATAAGTGTAAACTGAATAAAGACTGTATGAAAACAGCATGATGAAATTTAAATACCAGTAAATAATGTTTTTGCTCAACAGGAATTTAATTTAGAAGATGCTATTTAAGTTACTAACTACTGTAGCATTTGCAACTAGACAAAGAAGATAATTCATGGGCATTTTTCTTCATGGGCCAGGATATATTTGTAAGTATAAATACTATTGACATTTTGCTACTATAGAGAATCTGTTATCACCATGTAAACATCAAAATAATACACAAAGTAGCATATATGTGTATGATAGTGTGGAGTGTTATCTTTAGCAACATAAGTTGAGAATGAGCCACAAACCCCAGAAGTTATAGATATAGCCTGCATGACTATAATAAATGCTTCCTACTGTTCTGTACAGTTGCTGATTCTTGATAGACAACACACTGTGGAAGATGATTTTTAATCAGACTCAGAGATGTAGACCTTTACACCCACAAAGCGGTGTGGTTTCAGCCCTTGGAAGGATGGGCAAGCATTGGTTAAATTAAAACAATGCTTCTAAGAGGAAACAAATACAAAAATATTAATATTCAAGTAGCTCATACGTGGCTTTAAAGCCACAATAAAAATTATGCTAGGAAATAACATCACTAAACAACAATAGATGAGGCCTGAGACTTTACTGACAACAGCAGCTTAGGAATCTCTGATGCAGGAGATTAGGGTAAAGAAATGTTGGAAGAAGATTCTTCCTTGGTCGAGGAGGACTGGGTTAGAGAAATTCTAGGAAAACTTGGCATCCACAAGCGCATGGGCCCTGACGGGATACATCCGCAACTGCTGAGAGAGCTGGTGGACAACACAGTGAGGCACCCCATGATCATCTTTGAACAGTTCTGGTGATCAGATGAAGTCCCCAAGGACTGGAAAAAAGCAAATGTCACTCCAGTCTTCAAATAGTGCAAGAAGGAAGACCCAGGGAATTATTGGCCAGTCAGCTCTATCAACTTTCCAGATGAGCCTCATTCTGGAGGCCTTCTCTATATACATGGAGGACAAGAAGGTGATCTGCCCCTCTACTCAGCCCTGGTGAGGCCGTATCTGGAGTATTGTGTCTACTTGTGGGCTCCTCAAGACAACAGCTCCTGGAGTGGGTCCAGTGGGGATGACGAAGATGATTAAGGGATCAAAGTATTCTCTCTTATGAGGGAAGACTGAGGGTGCTGAGCCTCTTCAGCCTCAAGATGAGATGACAGAGGGGAGCTCGTCGTTGTATACAAATATCTGAAGGAAGAGTGTTGAGAGGATGGAGACAGGCTTCTTGGTGGAGCCAAGCAATAGGACAAGAGGCATGATGGCTGAAACTGATGCACAGGAGTTTCCACCTGAATCTGAGAAGGAAGTATCTTTACTGTGTGGGTAACTATGCACTGGAACAGGCTGCCCAGAGAGGTTATAATCCCTTCCAATCATCCCCTTTCTGTGATTCTTTGATTCTGTGAAATGCGGTGCCGCCCTTCCGCTCTGGGGGTGTTCCCATTGCTAAAGCAAGTCAATCCTCTACATTTTTCACCAGCAAAATCTTCAGGCCTTGTGTGGCTAGCTTTTCCTATGTAGCCTGCCTCCCACAAGACCAGAACTAATAATGATCTCTGCAATACAGGCAGGAGTGGCAGCCTGACTATAACCCTTAAGAGAGCTTTGCAGCCATTCAGTCATGTGTGTTGCAGCTTTCCTTTCGCCCATCACCTTAATAATGCTCTCATTGCTGTTCTTTTTGTATCTGCATATAATTTCTTCAAGCTGAAAGCTCCTCCTGTAATCACAATATTTCATACATGCTCACCCGGTAAATGTCTCATTTGCACTAATGTAGAAATGTAGCAACATGTTGCTTAGTGACCAGGAGCATTTCCCTCCACCCTTTTCTCCCACAAAGTAAGGCTTTTGCCATGGCAAATAAGGGAGTATTTTAATGTTATGGAATTAAGTTTTATTAGATGTCAGCTTCTTAATAATGTTGGAGAGATCCATAAAATAGAACTCCACACATCTGCTTGCCAAATGGCTTTCTAAGCATCCTAATGTTTCCATTTATGAAATACAATCTTATTTTATATGTCATTTTACAGCTCTAGGAAAAACATTTTCCAGTCAAAACACATTCCAATTCATATATTTGGCTTACAGGAATATATACAGGAGAGAGTCCAGTGTCTACCCAAAGGATTGGCTCTCTTTTCCTACTCTAATTCCAAACAGTCATGATCTGTATTTCACCTGTATCTTAACAGCCCTTCCATTACACAGTTAATAATAAGCACAGGAATTGCTGAGTAAAGGTCTTTCATTTGTGTTCTGCAGGTGGTGATAATGGCCCCTTTGGCTTTAAAAATTTGTGTGTCACATTAAAACAGAGAGAATGCAGGATGATGCACAGAGCAGCATGTCAGATGCAGTGCTGCCAACATCCATCTCACAAACCTTGGACCTGGTTCAAAGAATACACATTGACAGGATTAAAACACAAAGCTTTTAAATATAAAAAGGTAATGGGCTGCTTGCTTGTTTTCGTTGTCTCCTGTTCTTTTCATGCTTCACTCATCACATGTTTCTTCTATCAGTAGATAGGAAGAGGGCGTATTTTCAAATAAAAACTGTCAGCCTCACATAAAATTTCAGTTTCTGAAGTCTTGGAGAAAAGCAAAGTACTGCAAAATTCAGTCAATTCACCTGTGTATAACATGGCAGTAAATTCCTTTGCCATCCAGATACAACTTTTCTGTAGCACCACATGATACCACACCATCTCAAAGCTTCTCAGAGGGAGATACCTTTCCTTCAGATGTCTCTCCACTTTCTTCCTTGAAACACTGCATTGACATCTCTGAAGCAACAAACCATCAGCATCTAGAAGTTTCATCTATATCAGGGACCAAAAGGAAATGTCAAAACTTTCCCAGCAATGACAACTCGGGTTCACAAAGTAAATTCTGGCATTTTCCTGTGCTTTCAGGAGTAGACTCAGTTCTTGACTTAAACATGGCTGGATGAGATATTCTCAGCCAAAATGAACAGGAGATTAAATGTGTGAAGAATGAAGCAAAAATTCTGTAAGAGGACCCAAGAGAAATAACAGGTCCCTTCACACACCATGTTGTCTAATGTTAAGATCATTAAAATCCTTGAATGCTGCCACAGACAAACAGTCTCCCTCGTGGAAAAGAAATATCATCTCTCTTCTAAGGAAGCAAGAGAACAGCCTCAATAAAAAAAAGATGTGGAAAAAATTCCAGCTTTGGGATTTGGTTATGAAGTTGTATTTACTCCATTCCTTTCTGAACAGGGATTTGGTTTGATGTTTTAAAAGGCTCTAATTCCCAGTTTCATAAATGACTTTTATTTTTTAATCTAACTGGCTTCTAATTCAGTTGAGCATATCCAAAAAGCACACACTTAAGCAGAAACCATATAAATATTGTTCAGCTTCCAGCAAGGCTCACTGCACTTGGCAAGTGTAACAACCACAGTTGAGCTTTGGAACAGCCAAGAGAAAAGGCAGCAACAGCACAGGTGAATTCAGTGAAAAATTTCAAAGAGAGGGATGGAAGGCTTTGCTGGACAGTATTAGAGTATGGACAAAAAGGAAGGACTTTCAGACAGCCTGGAGAAGTATACGTAACCCAAGTACAGAGGACAAGCCACCAGCTGATGTGCCTTAGGCTGTGAACAAGAAAGCTTTCCTGCTATTAGATTTCATTTTTGCTAAGGGAATTTGGATTTTTTCCACCCATTTATAAATAAGCAAAATTCTCCCAGCTAGAGAGAACATCAGAGATGAAACTGTTGAGCTACATTTCTACCTTCTGGGTTGTCTATAGCAGTGACAGCTGGCATAAAATTTTGCTGTGGGTTGCACATTTATAGTCTCAGATTTTAGTAAAAAGTGGTGCAAAGCATTCTTTACTTTTGGGTGTTATTTATGAATACCAACAGGCCATATTCATAAGGTGAATTAGGGATTATGGCTCTTTTTGGCTGTAAGGAGCTCCTTATGTCACGGAGTATAAAGAGAAGGAGGAGAAGACACACTGAAGTAATGTGTGAGATGTGTACCATCGAGTTTTTGCTTCTTACTTGAAGCCTTCTCCCATCTTTCTCCCCATTTAGCCTTCTGTCTTGTCTAGGATCCTCAGATTGTTACTTTGAGCAATTCAGTTGCTTTCTATAAAAAGAGACTGAAAACAGGTCCTTGAACTCTTATACTGACCAAGAATCACAACTTCATTTCCTACCTGCTCTATCCAGAGGAAAAGCTGACACCTGAAACATGGCCAGATGAGTCAGAAAGTCCATGACTGCAGAGAATTTGGCAGATATTCTACATATGGATGTACAACACAATGATTATCTACCCTATACACATGTCAGAGATCACACCATTCTAATTCAGAGCCTGGAGACCCCAGACCAAGAGTCATTTGGTTGGGAAACAGGAGTAGGTTATTAGTCTTGAGAAACATAAGCAAGTCCAATTCCATCTGTGCTGCTGCCTCTACACCACTTTCATCATCTTGCTAGATGCAGACTCCCACATCACCTAAGGCAAACCGGCATCAGCTGCCTCACACGAGTTCAGCTGAAACAGCATCTGTAAAGTGCTCTGTACAAATGCACTGTGCCTGTAGGAAGCAGAGAACAGACACTCTGAGGACCCCTCTGGGTCTACTGCATTGCTGCCTGTGGAAGCAGGAATTTTTCCAGACATTTCCTCCTCCTGAAGCATTTATGACGTGATAGGCTGCTATACCAGTGAAGAAACAGAAACAAAGCACTAAGTTTCTGGCTTCAGAGTGTTGTGTATTCCCAGCCCAAGTTTCCTTTCATCCAGCTTCTCCTTTCACTTATGCTCCACGCTGCACGGACACAGTATCCACACCTCTCAACCCAGTATGGACTGCCCCACATTGCCATTTTTCCTAAGTGCTTTATGTATTTTTAAAAACATCACCACATTCTGCAAGTTCAAAAGTCACTAAGTCAATCTCAAAAAGAAAGAAAGGAATTACCTGAAATCAGCTATAAAATGAAACTTGTGTTTCTGGTTGCTCTCCATAATTTTTCTTAAAACATATAATTTGCATTACTGACAACAAAGCTCTTATGAAGTTCTGGGACTTGGAAGTCAGTCCTTAAATAACATGCAAAACACTCATGGGAG
The DNA here is from genome assembly GCA_013390005.1 of Calyptomena viridis. Lineage (NCBI taxonomy): Eukaryota > Metazoa > Chordata > Aves > Passeriformes > Eurylaimidae > Calyptomena > Calyptomena viridis. The sequence goes on from WEIV01025893.1 coordinate 28,981, forward strand.
GGAGGAGGAAGCTGAAAGCTAAAGACCTTTTGAGAAAAACAGAACAGACTGCTGAGAGAATAGAGCAGTGAAGACAGAAAAATTTGAGGAAAAAAAAAGCTCCTGAGGAAGTGGTGCCCCTGTTTTACTCCCCAGATATGTAGAGAACATGCAGTACTACTAGATCAGTTTCCTCTGCCTCCTTTTTAAATCAGGCAAGATAGGTGTTGCAGGTATGGAAAAGAAATACAATATTGTTCTTCAAAGCCCAAGTGCCAACCCAGCAAATCAAATCTTTTAAAGTCAGCAGAGTAGTGTGTTTCATAAAATACTGTCAAGTTTGTACAGCACAACCTGGACCAGTATGATGGAAAAAAATAGGTAAGGGCATGTCATGGGAGTTGAGCTGCGATGGAAGCAAGGAAACCGAAGCTTGGACTGTTTCATAGCAAAGAAATTATTAAGAAGCTTCCCAAAGGCAGAACTAGATACCCATGACATGCATTATTTAAACATGAAGGGGAAGAAAGCATTACTTAGCTATATCATATGGGATATTTATACACTTGCAAATGGGGAAGTGCTCTGATTTACAAGGTAGAACAGCCTAAAACCTTGTTTCATTACACCTGTGAGACCAAGAAGGGCTGTCTCTTATCTACTTTGTATTTTCAAAGCAGAAGCTATCCAAACACTGTAGATTATTATAGAAGCATGTTTTTCAGATACTTATTCGACATCTTCAGTTTCCCAAGATTTTATAGCAAAACAATTAATACATTCACATATTTTCATGAATTTTTACTAGGAGTTTCACTAAACAATTCTGAAACTTTTCATTTATTCTGACTTGGGGAAAATATTTTTTAAATGTTTACTTGATGTCACTGTTACAGATTCCCTTTGCACTGCCCACATTTCTCATTTACGGTATTGATATGACTTTAATCTTCAATGTCTCCTGTCTTTCCCTCCCACTCCCAAGTCTCTGCACAACAGTCTGATTTGAAATGGTAGATGAACATGGTAACTTCATTAAAGAAAAATAAATGTACCAAGTTCAAAGTTTTGTATGCTTGCTTAAGTGTATTCTAACATGCTCTAATATGTGTCACAACATGACTGCTCAGCTGTATGATAAGCATACTCAGCATGCTTTCCAGACATATTTCTTGACAGGGGAAAAAACTCCCTAAAGATCCTCATCATTAGATAACTAGGCTAAAAGGCCCCTTATTTACACATACATGCAAAATGCAAGTGGCAGCAAAACCTGCTTTCCTCTCTAGCTTCTATTCCTTTCCTTCCTTTTTAATCTATTTGCAATGGTAGTCTTGCAAACTCAGACAGCAAGGTCATCTGACTAACCAAATAAGGGAAAAACACATATTAAAAGATGATCAAACAATTGATTTCCTGGAAACCACAAAAAAATAACCCTGAACATGTCCCACACATACTTCAGGTAAACCATCAGTCATATTTTGTTTCTATGGTCAATTGAAAAGAAATTAAATTAACCAATGGTTATTGTTACCTGTCACTTTTCAATAATTTTTCAATGTTAAATACAAGCAAAACACAACTTATTTCAATGTTAAAACTTACATATTTATTTAATTAAAATTAATTACAATGTATGGTTTTAGATTCTGCTTTTGTACTTCCTGCAACAGGCAGTCAATCCCAAAATGTATCTTTGACAAAGGGACTTCTCACCTGAAGTTATATGCAGCTNATATTACTGTATAATCTAGAGGAGTTGCTGAAAATGGACCACACTGTGCTAAGCCACTGTAGTGCCATTAGCTAAACCCTCGAAAAAGGAACAAGCCCAAAAACAGATAGATAATGCTTGGCTGTAAAAGCCAATCAGTGGCAAAGTTAGCAGCAAAGTTTCAAACTCCTAACTCCCTGATCGAGATCTAATTCATTTAATTGTCAATTACGAAAGCTTTCAGGTTGTTTTTACAATCTAATCAACAAGAG
>WEIV01025897.1:1124-86320 GCA_013390005.1 Calyptomena viridis
CTATCAAGAAACATAAATTGTGGTCTTCAACATCCTCATGAGGGAAAGTGGAGGGGGAGGTACCACTCTATTCACTCTCATGACCAGTGACAGGACTTGAGGAAATGGCACAAAGCTGAGTCGAAGGTTTAGGTTTAGGATATCAGGAAAAGGCTTTTCACTCGAAGGGTCATTGAACACTAGAACAGGTTCCCCAGGGAAGTGGTCACCAGCCTGTTTGAGTTCAAGAAGCATTTGAACAATGCTTTCAAGTACATAGTGTTATTCTTGGGGTGTCCTGCACAGAGCTGGAAGTTAAACTTGGTAATCCTGATGGGTCCCTTCCAACTCAGCACAGTCTATGATTCTCTCGTACAAATGAACAATCATTATCTTGGAACTTTGACACCATAAAGTATTTTCAATTGATCAAACATTTTTATCCTTCATATGTGCTACTACCAGCCTCTTAGGTGGTTTACTAAGACAATCCATCTGGAAGTAAGATATTCAACAAGTGACTATAATTACATCTCTTTCTTGAAATGTATTTGTTCTCCTTGTGTAAATATTAGCATGAGATGTCTATCACCATCCTCAATTACAAGAAAGGTATTTGGGATGTAAGTTAAGTGAAAGAATACTAGCTACCATCTATGTTTTAGGAAGAATGTGAAAATGAATGTCTCTCTCTTAAAGGGCAAGTGGATAATTTATAGACAATTAATTAGAAAACAGCAAAGAAAAGAGTATAAAATGGAGTGAGAAAGAACTAATAAATTGCCTGTCACTGACAGAAAATTCTTAATATGGCCAGATTTCCTTTTAAGATTGAATTATTTTTCTAGACATTTTTCTGACATACTCACTTTCAACATTTTTGATCTTTAATCTAAAGATTAGAAGACAGAGCAAATATTTTTTCCTAAGTAAATTAAATGAATACATAATAAATGAATACTGCATTTTATAATGTGTGCAATTGTAAAGTACATGCTTACTTACATTTAAAGCAATAGAAGTAAGAATTTTTTCTGTTGATTCAGCTGTTTAACATATATCATTAATAAATTTGAAAAATAAACATTATTGTTTCATATTATTTTTTTCTTGAAAGAAACATGATACATTTGTTGAGCTGGTGTACCAATGCAACTATCTAAATTTATCTTATACTCTGTACAGCTACTTACATTCTAATCCCTATATAAAATGGAAAAAAAATATTTTTAATCTCTCTTCACTTTCTGTCCATCTTCAGAACTAGGTCTAGTGCACCTGTCTGTCACAATAGAAGATAAACTCACTAACAGATTTGTTTCTTAAAGATTCTAAAGGGTACAGTACTCTCATATTTAAAATACTGCCCACCTTTAATGAACCTTCCTGAAGCAGGACTAGATGTTTGAAGAAAAGGAACAAAATCATTTCCATATAAGTATGTCATTGTCTCTTGGATTTTTCCTGTCATTTTCTCATCCTTCTCTTTTTACTTTATCCTTGAATTCAGCCTACACTGACTTGCCTTCAAAATTATATTCACAAACTCCAACTGGAGATACTTTACTGCAGTTTCTAACCTGACAATTAGCCTTTCTTTTTAAAATAAGAACCAGGGGATTGTTCCACAAAAAGTGTGGTTAACAGACTAAACATTTTTGTGCTATTGTAAGAACACAGTCTTGATGTAATGATGACATTTGAGTGCATATTTGTGATATAAACCAGACCCCAATCCACCAAGTCCTTAAGCATGCAGCTAGGCACCTTCCCTCATTCCAGTGCTTGCCAGCTAACTATGTGATTAAGTAGTTCACTAACTACAGCCAAGGATAGCAGCTGGAAGATTGCAAATTATGAGTTGCAAATGAAACCAAGAATTTTCTGGAGATAAAGCCAATTCATTTCTGCTTCTGACTGCTTCATCAAATAACTTCAGTTTCTGTACAATGTATAGGACACATCAGTTTGGGGTTTACTCACTAAGTGAAAATGCTTTGCACAGAAAAGAGCAGGAAAAGCCAAATGCCATGAAAGTGAGGATGCCATTTTAAGTTAAAAATATTCTTTCAAGTTCTTGTTCAGGTTTAACACAGCTTCTACCAGATTTCCTCTGAAAGCTCAAAAATAATTCAAAATACATTTGCCACATTTAATTTTCTCTGCTAGAATGAGTAAGTTTAACATATCATAAGAGTCATATGCAGTCATATCAGAAAGGATATGACCAAAAGGACAGAACCAATTTTTATCCAAAACTTCTATCAGTATTAAAATTTATTGAGAAATTGGTTTTTCTAACAGTCTGTTGGACACAAAGAAGATTCTGAAAACATAGAAACAAATCAGTTTTATTTTTAGAGCTAGAAAAAGTATTCCTTTATCATTTTTGCTTTATATTCATATCTAACTATTTTAAAATAGTAATAATAAAAATATTAAGAAAAACAGTACATTTTGGTTGATCTAATATTATAATTTTTCCATAACACAAGAGATACAGAAACAGTCATGGTTTTTGCTCTTATTTAAAATGAAGACAAGTTCTAAAATCTCAACATTTCTACTGTATTTAAATTTTAGTAAAATTTATTTTTCACAGGTGCCAAATTCAATATTTCAGGCTGTTTCATCTCTCTCTTTTCATATGTTTTTTGTGTTGCCTTTTTTTTTTTTTTTTTGAGTAAAGTTCTTCAAGTTGTATAAATTTTCATGTAACAGAATTGCTTATTTTTCAAGGCATCTCATTACCTAAACATTTTCTGATCTTACAAGAGATTACTTGCCAGGAAACTTCTTTGTAAACATTTTTCTAAGTTTCTGATATAATTTTTTACAGTTCCTAAAACTTATCATAAGTTATTAAAGAGTGTAAGAATTTGTAATGCCCTGCTTGAGAAAAAATAATTAAACCTGCTCCAATAAAAATGAGAATTATCTGAACTTGATGAGGGTTTCTTTGATGATGCAAACAGCTAGGGTCATTTTTTGATTTTTCCTTTTACATAACATTTAATTTGTATTTTCCGCAATAATTTTGGATCCAAGTGAAGTAGAAATATCAAAAATCATGATAAAGTGTTACAGTGTTATCTCTTACCTCTGAGGAAAAAAAGCCCCAGAAATTTCATTAACCTTGTTGTGCTTGTGAGATTTAAATTCCACATCAAGAGGTATAGATAGTTTGGATAAGCATCTTGTTCTCAAGATGATATTTGAACTGAAATTTCTACCATTTTGAAGATGACACAATGTGCAACATGAAAAAAACCCAATTCTTATGCTGCAAAAAAGACAGAGTTAATATGAAATCCGAGTGACTGAATAGGCAAGTTCTCTTTTGTTTACACATCTTTTTCTACAATACTTTATCCTTTGAGGAAACAATATAATTTTAAGGCACTGCAAAAGCAGATTCATGAGCAAACTCATGTTCAAAAGTTAGAAGGAAAATGCTACTGACAAAAGCTATTCTGAAGATGTATGCTGGCACCATGTCTTATAACATCTCTGCTTATCAGCCAGAGAGTTTCTTGAGAGTTTGTGGGGGAAGGCTATGGGTGGAGTGCTTGTTGTTGTTTTCCAGTAAGTCTGTTTCAGTCTTTGGAAGGGAAAAAAAAACCAAATCAGAAAAGAAGTGAGTGCAATGTTCTAATTCTTCGTGAAAAGTTGCGGTTTGCAAAATCAAGATTGTTTTTAAATTGTCCCCTAGATGACATTTTAACATGCATAACCCTTTTATCTGACGAGTGAAATCAGCAGTTTTCCTTCAGAATATTTCCCATATTCCAACCAACATCTTTCACTAATTTATGTATTTACAGAGGAAACTATCTAAATTGTAACAATATTATTTTTATGACCTCTATGTAATATTTGACTCTTAATTTTGCAAGAGCTACATGGATGCAGCTGTAAACTAGATCATGACCCTACCTATACTCATCCTAATGTACTGCTTTTTAGAACAGGAGTCAGTATAAGCTATATTCACTAGAAAATATCATCTTACATTAACATGATAATATGCATGTTGCAAACACAAGGGAGTTTCTTTGGTTTGCTCCTTTTTTCTTTAATACATACAACTTTGCAAAAGACACAGTAAATACAGTGTATTTACCAAAAGCAAGGCATATCCAGTGTTTGATTATTGAATTGGACATACACGCTCTCAAGAAATCTGTTCAGTTTTTTATATCAGAAACTGAACAAATGAAGAAGCGAACATTTTTTGGGGGGGTTCCTGTAATGCTTTTTTTCCTATTCAGCTCACAGCTGCACAAGTCTGACTTGCATTGGATTAAAGCCATTTGAATTTTTAAGTTGCTATGACATTTATTAAAACTCATGAAACCTGTATAAGAACCCTATTACAGTTTTGTATTTTATTTAATTTTCTTTCTTTTTGTTTTAAACTTTTTTCTTCTCTGTTCCTACCCTCCCAAACTTCAGAAACTAGATTTTCACTCCCTAGGTTTAATGCTCTGAGCCCAACAGACCTCTCCATGCCCAGCACAAACCAAACTGTCTGAATTTCTAATTTGTTTCCCAGGAAATTCAAGAGTCTCATTTCATTATTGAGTCCCAAGAATGGTAAATTCCCAATGCTGTACTAGCCTTGCATTAGCAGGCAGAATTTTAACTCCTTTTAACTCAGCGAAATGCCACATGTTTTGGAGCTCACCTCAAGCAGAATAACCTCTCTCTTCCTCTGACTGGTTAGAACTGGTTTCTAGGGTATGCCAAAGGCCTAAAGTTATACTTAATGATATTAGGAAGCCTAACAGGAAATGAAGGACTTATAATTTAGGAACTTATTTCCCAAATATCTGTGTATTGAAAGAAAATGCTCTACTTGATAAGCTAGTGGAAGTGCAAGTTATTCCTTTTGTACTTATTTCTATCCATTAATTGTTAATTTTTTAAAATGTAACTGCTGTTTGTGATGCATTTAAACTGTTAATTCCTACCAAGTGAAAAGCAAAAAGCAAAGCAACTGATACTTCAGTTGCTTCCAGAGAAGAGCTAAGATATTAGTAACTATCCAGGTAGAGACTGTCCACCAAATAGAACACTGACTAGAGAGATGTTTTCCATTCTAGGTGAACTCATAACAAGAAAATAGAATAGTTTATTCCCTTTTCTGTCCCTATAGTGAACTAAATAGTTTACAATTATTCCTCACATCTTTTTTGTGTAAAACCTGAGGTTTAGGTCTATTATCAGAATTCAAATCATTGATCTGTTCTTCCTGGCTATATGCATGCTACTGCCCTCATCTTTCCCCTGTCCTATAAAACTGCAGGTAAGTATGCAATACCAAAATCATTAGCAGTCAAGCTATTACAGATTTAGTGCCATGTTACTTTTAGTACATAGATTAAGTCAGCTTAGACCCAAAGCTATGAAGTAGAGAGAATTAGAAAGGGAATACAAAAAAACATGAGCCTAGTTCATACTAATATGTACTACCTCTCAACTTGGACCAGGCTGCTGGATCTCATTTATGTTAACAAGATACATACTGGGGTTTTCTTATGTAGTGTATGATACCTATTTGTTTTGGGCATACAAAGTGTGTGAAGAAACGCTTGTAATTCCAGATTTTCTCTGTATGAGCTTGACTACTCTATAATTAATCCTCTAGGCAGACATAAAATCAGAGAATAACACTGCTTTACTTTAGAACAAAACCCATAATCTATTTTATTTTATGAAAATGTATCTTTTGGAGTTACTTGCCCTTTAAGCCACTTTTTTGAGGTAATTGTTAATATCCAGAGACTCTTAGAGAAAGGTGATAGAACTTTGCAGAGGGATTAGAAAGGTAAATAAACTGTGGGTGGAGAACAGAAAAAACAAAGATGTCAATTTTTGAAAACCTGCAGATAAGAATTTTCAGATATTTGGTTTGATGGACTTAAAAGATAAAAAAACAAACCTACAACACAGTTGAAAGACACTTGAGATAGAACTGCTATAAACAGCTGTAAATATACTCCTTGGAAATAGTAGAGAACATCTGAGTAAGTGATACCCATGCTGTGTGATAAAGAATAATTATCTCCTGGTGCTGAAATGAAAAATAAACCAAATCAAAACTGGATCAGTAGGTAAAGAAAGAATAAGCTGATGTTCATTGTTTTGAATTATTATTTTAATACTTTTTTGCACTAGAGAATTAAACTATTATCAAAGAAAGTCAAAAGAAGTAATCTCAATCTACCCAAATTCAGAAATAGTCAGATTTATATGTGATATTTGCTAAATGATAACTTTAAGATCTGGAATAAAGTCCTAGAAGTAATTATCTCTAATAATAATTTTACCTAAACACAATTATGTTTTAATGCTTGTTTACTCTAAAATGAAATTAAAAACACTGCATTACCAAAATGAAAAGAAACTGAAACCAAGTTGTTATGGTTTGACTCTGGCTAAATGCCAAGGACTCACACATATACAACCAACATCTCTGGGAGAAGGGAAAAAAACACTCAACTTTTGTGATAAGGATTATAAGCAACTTTTTGTTAACTATTTCACAAGCACAACAGGCTCTAATTTAGAATATTAAGAATTCACTACTACTAAAATCAGAGCTTAAGGGTTTGATAGATGTTACAGACACCTTTTCCTCTCCCTCCCCTGGCTTTACTCCTCCTTTTCCCAAGATCTCTCTTCTTCCCTCAGCTGCCCAGGAAGACGAAGGGAAGGTGTTATGGTCAGAGGTTGTTTTTCCCACTGATCAGAGGAAAAAGAAGTCCAACTGCAGGCTTTCCCATTGGGTTTGCTCCCAAAAACAGTCTGTTACAAACTGCTTTGTGGGTTTATTATTCTTTATGAACAGCAGCTTTTTAAGGTATGTTGTCACATAAGTCACATACCAAGGGTACAGTCCTTCAGGTGCCGGTTGCTTGGCTGCTTCAGCGTGGATCTCCACGGGCCACTAGTCCTCTCAAGAAATGCTGCTCTGCTGTTCCAGTGTGGGTCTCTTCTTTCGATGGCCTACAGGACTCTATCAGGCCCCTGGTCCAGACACAGACAAACGTCCCACAGGATCACAGCCTCTCTTTTTCCAGCACTTATCTGCTCCAGCATGGAGTCTTCTAGTCTTCCACAGGTTTGCAGGCGAATCTTCACTCCCTATGGTCCCCCATGGGTTGCTGGTGCCCTATTCCAGTGTTTAAGGCATCTCCTCTTTCTCCTTTCTCCAACCTTGATGTTAATAAAACTTCTCACTCTCCTCTCCCTTAAGTGGCCATGATGTTCTGCCTTGCCTTTTTTTTCCTTCTCCTTCTTAAATATGTTATCACAGAGGCATTACCAGCTGACCTTGGCTGGTTGGAGCTAACAGTAGCTGTACTAAAACGGAGAAATTTCCAGCAGCTTCTTCATGAAGCCTCTCTCATAGCCCCCCCAGCTAATAAAAAAGACTCTGGCTACTTAAAACCACAACATAAGTCTAATAGTTATCTCCTTGAAACCAACTGTTCAGAACAGATGGAAACAAGCCTTGTAAAAGGGGTTTTCTGAAATGGAGAATGAAGAAAAAAACCTTAAAAATTTGTCTGTAGCAAAATATTCTATCTAGAATTAACTAAATATTTCATATAAAAATGTACACAACATTTTTATAAATGATGAATAGAAATCTGGCCAAGCTAAAACAGCTTTGTTAATTCCCATAAAACGTAGCAACTACAGGAAATGGATTTCCAGAACTGGAGTTGAAAAGCTTTCTTTAGGATGACAAACAAGTTCTCAGGTTTCTTTTTTTGTCATGAGTTTCTGCTTGGGACTTGATAGTTTTCATGCACATCTCTCTCGTGGGCCACATCAATCATTCTTTAACTGAGCCAGGCATGAAAGTCATCACTGTCACTCATATAACTTTGTGAGGAAGTGCAGCATTCTCATCTCACTTGGCACCTGATGCCATGGATGTTGTCCAGGTTTTGCAATGCTTGAGTCCCTGTGAATGAAAATAATAATAACATATTCCCCTCACCTTAAAAAAAAACCTAAATACCATTTGGAAAGATTCTTCTCTAGTGCAAGTCCTATCCTCTTGTTGACCTCCTCTATGTAATCCTAATTCCTTTCTTGAAGTGGTGACATATGAAAAACAGTGGAAATTTATCGTAGAATCCTAGAATAGATGATAGACAATTTTTTTCTTCACCACACTTACCTTAGTATCCTCTTGATGTTTAAGCTTTATAATCTATCTCCTTGCCCTAGGAATAATCTGTAGTATTGTTTGGAAGCAAAAAACCCCACCTATTTCACAGGAAATTTTATAATTCTGATATTGGAAGTACAACAAAATTGTTTCTTTCTCTAGATCAGGCAGAACATAAAAAGTCAAGGCTGTATTGTATATTAAATTATAACCGAGGGAATAAAAAGCCCGCCAGTCAAAAATCTCTTTGAAATCCTCTAATAAAGATCCCAACATTAAAATATTAAATAATAAAAAAATAACGATTCAAAATTTTATTTTTTTGGCAGAAAATGTCAACAATTGTTAATGTTGCCTCAGAAAAGTAATTTATTTTGGCCCAGCAACTTTTTTTATAATGAATCAAGTCTTTGATTTCCATTTCTTACTTGCAGTAGTCAAAGAAGCAATCACAAATCAGCCATTTACATCTGCATTTTAATTGCCATTCCTTTTTTTTTTCTTCATTGTCACAAATCTCTTTTCTTCCGCACTGGATTTCCAGCTACATCATGTCATCATTCTTACAGGTCACAGTAATAAAAAGGTTCTTACAGGTTTCTAGTAATAAAAAGGTTCAGGTAGAACCCTTGACATCATGGAGGGCTTAAAATCTGAAAAGAATTATAGGCATGATCATTCTAAAATTTATTAAGGGAAAGTTAATTGCAAACTGTCAAGAAGTATGTTTATGTATTGCAGTTTGATTTATTTATTGGTCAGCTCATTTGGAAGTCAAGTTATTCTTGGTTACTTCGATAATACACTTTGCCATCAGTATATCTTCTATAAATAACACAGTCTTATCTGTACATCGCTTCTTTTTCTGCTAAATCATTATCTTAGACACAGCTTACAACATCCATAAGGTTTTATTTTGATTCATGTGCAAAACATAGTCTCACAGTTGGTTTTATTTTCCACCTGCAGCGGTCTCAAAACATTTTACTTGCAATTTGCTAAGTTTTAAAAACTATTTACTTCATTACTATAGGACAGACATCAATAGCCAAGCAATAAGTTTGAGCTACCCTACTGTCTAGAGCAATAAAAATATACTAAGACTCTGAAGTACAGGAAAGCTATGGCATTATAATGCTTTTGTGTTATTTCTACTTGGTACCTATTTATATTTAAAAAAAAAAAAAAAAAGGCAGATACCAAGCTCTCTCTCTCTCGCTTTATCTCTACCTGTTAATGTATTAATCAAGTATTATGATGCACACAGGGATGAACACAAAGGCACAATATATGCATGAAATCACTGCTGAAATTGCTGATTGAAAAAAAGGCAACAGACCAGAAAGGTTTCTGAAGTGATTAAGTAGTTTCAATTTTTCATTTTTCACTGCAAATAAAATTTAATGAAAGTGAATGTCTTGTAACTGTTTAAGATTTCTTCCAATTGTTATGTAGTGGAGTTTAAGCAGTTAAAAATATAGAATTATATCTTATATATACTTCATCTCTTTTTTTGGTCTGCTGAATAAATATGCAACCATTATAAAAGGTGCAAGATTCATATATAATAGTTCTGTGAAATTCAAAAATTTAAGGATGGTGTAAGGATTTAACAGGAAAAATAAGGATAATATGGGATGCCATTGTATAGAACACTAACATTCCTTTGTTTTGGATACTATATGAGTTATGATCTCCATAGTAAGAAACAAAACAACTAGAGAAAGGCAAAAAGTACTGTCAAAAATGTGGAATAAGTCTATATATGGAAACTGCAAATGAAAGTTGACATTTTTTAGAAAAGAAATGGGAAAAGGAATCTCATAGGTCTCCCAAATCATGAATGAGTGGGAGAATATATGTAAGAAGATATTTCCTTTGACTTCGCTCTAATCTCTTAATTTGATGTCACCGACGCGCACTAGAAGAGGCAGTAAAACAAACAAACCAACACAATCCTCACTTACCATCCCATTAACATTTATTTTCATAGCTATCTACCATGTGGCTGCTTTCCAGCCCCATGAAACTTAGACTGAAGTGTCTCAGCCTGATTAGGAAACCAATCCTTATTTTCAAGTATCTCCTTGTATCAGGGCAATGAGACTTCCACTTTTGAAATGTTTTAGTTTTGGGGGATTTTGTTGGTTTGGTTGGGGGTTTGGTTTTTATTTTGGTGGGATTTTTTGTTTATTTGCGGTTTTCATTTTGTTTGTGGGTTTAGTTTGTTTGTTTTTGTTTGGTGGGTTATTTTTCTTTTTTTTTTGGTTGCAGGTCTTTTGGGGAGTTTTCTCCAGATAGAGACTAAATCAGAATTAGCAAAAATATTCGAGATGTGAACAAACACTACTGTGTTCTGTTTTGTTTTCTGTCTGTACATTAATAATTCCTAAAATGCTCTATTTGCTCGCTTTCTTGTACTTTTTTCTCTAGCATCTTCCAGTGAGCAGAGAAGCACTCTGTTTAACTAATGGGAAGAGGATACAGAGCTGGATGAGCCTTTGATCTGGTACAGCATATTATGCACAGTAAGACAGTGAAAATATAAATTATTACTAACTATTTCAGATAGCTGAGAGCATTGAGAAACAGTGGCAAAGATAAGTCCTATGAAACTAGAATAAATCCTTCACTTCCATTACAGCATTGATAAAGGAGAAATAAGCATCTACATGGAGCAATTTTACTCCAGGAAAACTGTTTATTGCACTGAATACTTTAAAATTGGTGCAGTAAACTTGTAAACAAGGGAAACTATCATATTGTTTTATAGTTTTATGAATGAAAACATGGGTCAACAGTAGATTGTTTGAAAGAAGACAAGGGGGGTTTTTTTGCTTCATTTATTATGTCTATCATCCCAAGGATTCCCCAAGCTAAGACCTTATAAATTGATGCAAAAAGTAAACATCAAAAGTTCGGGAAATTAAAAGAATCAACTATGTTTTGTGCATCCTAATTCTGTTATGCAAGTACCGGTCTCCGCTCTATTCCTGCTTATAGTTACAGAAGGGAGTTTGACGGAGAAGGTAGGTAAAGTGAAAAGTCGTAAGTGAAACCTTAAATATGTTAAATACATTTTATTTTTAAATTACCACTAGGAGTAAAGAACTTGCTCTATTCTTTTCTGAAATGAATGGAAAATCAGGATACATATAATTCATATGTTCACAGAAATTATGGTCAGATACTAATTTGGCACAGGATGTACCATTCTAAGAACCCTATTTTATAACAAAAAACATTATTTTAGTATCAATAGTTCAGTATAATGGAATGCAACCCCACTCCACTGTAGCCAAATAACAATTTCCAGATTTAAGGTTTCATATACCTGTGGATTGTATTATTACTGTAACTCAGCTTGGCAAGATGTAAAATTTTAATTCTGGGTAAAACTTAATTCTGTACTGCTTCAAAGGCAAAATTATTTTATGCTCTACTGCCAAATTATCAAAAAATCACAGGTAATAACGGTCTCCTATTAAGATGCCACATTAAGTGTTAAGATTCCAAAATGTAAAGTTAAACTTTCCATTACCAGACACCCTAAGACATAGCAGTCCAAGTAGCATAAGAACATTCAACCTTCATCTACAAAATTATTTTCTAAGCTTTTTTTTCCAAAATGTAAAGTTTCCTATATTTGGATCATTGTCACTCTTGCAAACAGGCTTGTTGAATCATATGTCCTAGAAAGTGAAGGTCCTCATTCCACCTCTGTACTATGAAGTAAAACAAGTTTTCAGGAAAATTGGATGTAAAATTAGGCTGCTTTTAGAACTTGGTTTACCACGCAAAGTAAGCTGACCTACAAAACTGTTGAATACATATTAGTTTCTAGCTTGGTTGTTGTGGATTTTTTTTTTTTACCTATACCAAAAATTTAGAGACTGTTAGTAGATGTCTGAAACAAGGTGTAAGAAAAGCAGCACATTGCAAGGTCTCTGACTACTTAATAATAATTATCTGTGATTCCAGAAGGTTCATGAGAAATCAGATTTTAAAGTTAAAACAATATGATTATTTATTTAACTTTGAAAACACTTATTATTTGTCAAGCATCCTTTTTTAGAAGACAGGCAATAAAAGTGAACTTCCTCTGCAGAAACTTGCACTGTATTATAGAATTGTTTAAGTTGGAAAAGATCATCATTGATTCCAACCATACACTCATCACTTCCAAATCCTTCACTAAACCATGTGTGCCACGCTTACACATCTTTGAAATACCTCCAGGGATGATGACTCCACCACTTCCTTGAGCAGACTATTCAAATGCTTGACAACCCTTTCTGTGGAGAAATCTTTCATAATATCTAATCTAAACCTTCCCTAGAGCGACTTGTCACCATTTCCTTTTGTCCTGTCACTTGATACTCAGAAGAAGAGACTGATCCCCACCTCGCTACAATTTCCTTTTTAGTAGTTGTAAAGAGGGATAAAATCTCTTCGCGAGTCCTTTGCTCCAGGCTAAACAACCCCAGCTCCCTCAGCCTCTCCTCAGACCCTTTATTAGCTCTGTTGTCCTTCTCTGGACATGCTCCAGCACCTCAATGTCTTTCCTACACTGAGGGTTCCAAAAATGAACACAGCACTCAAGGTGTGGCCTCACCAATGCCAGGTACAGGGGGACAATCACTGGTCCTGCTGACCACACTGTTTCTGGTACAAGCCAGGATCCCATTGGCCTTCTTGGCCACCTGGGCACACTGGCAGCTCATATTCAATCAACACTGAAATCATAATAATAATGCCACTAAAGTTGTAATATTCATGTAACTTCTACTTTGTATTCAGATCAAGGATCACATTTAGTCATTTTCTAAGAAGTTATCTAGTATAATACACCTAAGGACACCACATATCTTTTAAAACAATTTTCCTCTCTTTCATTCTGTAGTCTTTTTCCTAGGCATGACAACTACAACAGTATAGGTATTTTCACTGGGTTTCTGTAAACTCTGAAAAATAATCTGGCATTTATGAAGATAATTTTTTTTTAAGCAAGATTTCTCTGCAGATTTAGAATCCTACCAATTTCTGTCATCTGTAATATTCACTGGCAATTATTTTATTTATACTTCCAAACTATTAACAAAAATAACATACTGAAAATGGGTTTCTGATTAACCTGCCAGGATGCTCTGGGTGAATGATGATTCCCTACATGCTTCTATTTTCAGATCTTTTTATTAGATTAAAAAATAACCACTAAACATATATATCATTTTATGGTGATTATGTTCATTGTTTTTAATCAGAATGCCGCATAGTACTTAACTAAATACTTCATAAACCAAGAAAAGTACATAAAACAGACACACTGAAGAAAAGAAATTGTAACTCAGTGAAGCAAAATATCAAATATATTCTCTATGCTTAAAAATGTGGTGACTCGACATTGTGGAATATTATTTTTTAATTCCCTCTGAAAATCCACTTACATTTGTTTCTCATTGCCTCAATATTATGTACATAAATGCCAGTTAAATTAAATTATGCTATTAATTGTTTCTCTAGCATTTTGCTGCTCATGAGTCATGTCTCAATCCCTAAATGTGTAAGAAATAATCTTTATCTGATTTTCATAACCGTAGAAGAGGAACATTTTTTTTTAATTATTATCACAAAAGTCAATTAAAAGGCAGAGGAGCATCAGGTGTTTAGAGGAAAGGTTTAGTATTTTCTGGACTACTCAATTATTACTGTGTACACAGAATTATTTTTACAAATCTTTTCTGGAGGCTGCTGAACATGGAGTAAATTTGTCTGATTTGCATGCCGCCAGCATTCGTATGGAAACACAAATATATATTATTCAACATGCTTCATGCACATTTCAGCTCTTACATGCTGTGCTCTGCTAAACCTCTAGAAATCAGCTGTCTACCCTTTCTACAGAAATCTGTCCTCCAACAGGCTGAACACTCGCTCCTTGACAGAAGCTGTGTGCTAATCAGCTTGTCATTACAAAGGCCACAGAGGTTACAGCACAATTCTCTGCCACAGTTAACATGAGGAATTGCTGCTGGGAAAGGCACTTGTTCCAGGTACTCACTGTAGAGTGCTGGTTAGGAAGAGGCACAGCATTTTAAGATACTGGACAGATGAATATCACTCTAATAAAGACATTTAGCATAAAAAGAGCATGAAAAATGACAGATTGCATAAACTCCTTTTCAGAAGGAAAGCAGAGAATGAGTCATATGTCTCACCAACATCTCTGAAAATATTCTAAGGGTCCTTCTGGCAGATGCTGGCACAACCACAGAACCTGGAATCATCTATATAAGTTCTTATCAGCAAGAAGTTAGAGGTGTGTATGGATGTTATAAAATAATTGAGCACCTAGAATTATGTTCAACTCCTTTAATAATTTTTTAGGAAATTGGGAAAAAAGAGGAATGTACAGGGCAAAACATAGTAATGTGTTAAAAAATATGTTAGCTACTACCTCTGAATTGAGCTCCATATATTTTATTCATAACCTTGGCCTTTAAATGCTACTAAATATTTTTATGTATTGTTACTAAGCCTTCATACTTATGATATTTTGGGATGACTGAAGGTAGTTAAAACCATGTCTTATTTTGATTACATTATTTTCAGTCATTGGAAGTCAAGGCTTGTTCTTAAGTTGGATTTGAAATCTGACGTAACATCTAAAAATTACTCCATGATGCAGAGGTTTACCTTTACCCACAGTGAAATTCAGGTGTTCTGCTACTTTCACATGGTCCCGTTTTGAAAATAAAAGGAAGAAAATCATTAACAGGAAACAAGAAGGAAGAAAAGAAACAAACACAAAACCAAAAAGCATTTTAAATTGACACATTTTTCTGTAAGGCAGTCCATTATGAGATTTTTTTTTTGTGTGTGGTATTAACGTAGCATAACTTGAGCTCTGTGATAATGGGAAATTCCAAGCAGGGCTGATGGCAGATGACTCCTTCGCCTGTTTAAATTTTCACAGCTTCATTGGCTGTGGAAGTTAGTATTGGTCAAGGTTCTACCTTTCCAGGTTTAAACTTCAAGAGTAATATAGTGTAAAGGTTTGAGCCTGGCTAAATGCCAAGGACTCACACTCACACACACAGCCACACTCTCCCACTCCCTTCCCTGTGAACAGACAGAGGAAAGACTGAAAAGGTTTCACAAGTTTGTGATAAGGACCATAAAAAAACTCGTCATTAGTTATTTTACAGGCAAAACAGGCTCCAACTTAAAATACCAAGGATTTTATTACTATTTTCAAAATCAGAGCTTAAGAGTGAGAAGCCCAATAGATCTTACAGCCACCTTTCTCCTCCACCCCTTCCTCTTTCAGAGATCTCCTTTCTTCCCCCCAGCGGCCTGGGGAAAACAGGAGTGGGGGCGTTAAAGTCAGTTGTTGTTTCTGCCACTGTTCAGGAGGGAGAGTCCTACCCCTGCTTCCCATGGGGTCTCCTCCACAAAAGACAGTCTGTCACAAAACTGCTTTTGTGGTTCCATCCCACGAGCAGCAGCTCCTCCAGTGCTGTTGCCACGTAGGTCACCTTTCCACAGGTTGCAGTCCTTCAGGTATAGCTGCTCCAATGTAGGTTCTCCACGAAGTCACAGCCTCCTTCCAGCATCCATCTGCTCCAGCATGGGGTCCTCCAGTGCTCCACGGGCTGTAGATTAATCTGCTCCCTATGGTCCCTCATGGGCTGCGGGGGAGACACCCTGCTTCACCATGGTCTGCGCCACGGATTGCAGGGGCCCCATTCCAGTGTTTAAGGCATCTCCTCTCCCCCTCTTCCACTGACCTTGGTGTTAATCACAACTTCTCACTCTGCTCTTCTCTAAGCACCCATGTTTGTCTGCCAGCACTTTTTTTTTTTCTCCTTCTTAAATGTGTTATCACAGAGGCGTTTCCATAACTCCTCATCGGCCTGGCCTTGGTCAGCGGTGGGTCCAGCCTGGAGCTGACTGACATTGGCTCTGCTGGAAATGGAGAAACTTCCAGCAGTTTCTCAAAGAAGCCTCCCCATAGGCCCCCCTGCTAACAAGAAAAAAACCTGGCCACTAAAAACTACCACATATAGCTTCAAGAACAATTATATTTATCAGTACAAGGACTGTTCTAATCTCACTGATGAGTTGCTTTTTTAAATCACTTTCTAACTTTTGAATATGAATATTGGTTTTCTGCTTTGTTTTAGCCAGTATGTTTTTGTGTGTGCTTATGCAGTAATTGGAGAAGTATACACTTACTTGGAGAACCTGTGGACATTGAAAATAAATGGATGAATACAGTGAGTGACAATAGTAATGGCTGTAAATTTCTTTTTAATATGGATCATTCAAACAATTTTACGCTTATCCTTGGTGAAAGGGAAGACATATTTCCATTTTCCTCTTCTTGCATTAATAGCTGGGTAATGCTGGGAACTAAAAGTGTGCAGAGGAAGTGATGACAATGGGGGAGGGTTTTCCTTTCATTCTATTTCTCAGATAAATAAGACAACCACTGTTTTAATGTTGTTTCCCTTGCTTGCTTTACATATTTCAGAAGCATAAAAACATAACTTTTAGGTGTTAAGCACCAAATTTAAAATCACAAAAAACCCCACTGCTGAGGACTCCGCAAAGCCAAGTAAATCTATTGTTACAAGCGTAACTATGAATGAACAATTATACGTCTGTCACTGTTCTTTCTGTTTGGCATTTCATGTATCACTCTCTGAGAAACGATTAGCAACAAAGAGAAATGCAGCACTACTTGGCATATAAAACATAAATACATACTCTAATATACCACTTCATTTCCTGTGCCAAAGGAAAAAGATAAATTATTACTCTTTTGTACATTACACATATTATTGATAGCAATACAGCTGATAAAATACTCCAGCTTTACCAGCAGCGCACAATGACAGCAATACTGTCATCCCAAGGCTGAAAGTGCTTTAGAAAAAGATAGGCAAGCATTTATTTCCATTTTGAACACAAGCAAAAACCAAACGTATTAAGTAGTCCATGTAACATCACATGAATCAGTCACAAAATTTGGGTTTGTGACTTCTAAGCATATACTTATTCATTAGCTCATGGATTTCTTGTCAGTGTCTTCAGCTTCTAAAGCATTCCTCCTTTCCCTAACACTCTACACCTCCATTTTTTATGCTGTAATCCTATCAACTTCCATTATCCTACAGTGTGACATGTCAACTTTCAGATTAAGTCTCTAAATACAGGATTATGAAGTAGTTCTTGCTGATTTAGCTCTTTTCTGCTCATTTTAGACCAGAGATTTTTTATAAATATATGCTTGCAATAAATCTCTCTCATAGCTGTGATTGTTCTTTACATTTTGTCATATTCTGTGCTAGACCGCTGTTGAGTTACCTTCTTCCAGAGTGGCTGTTTCTCAAATGCTGATCCCACATTTATATAAAGTTTAGAAATCTTTCAACATGCAAATTTTAATAAGTTACATCTGAGAGAGGTATTGTTTTTCACAGGAAGAGTAATTTCAGCAAAGAATTTGAAAAACTCAAGTGTAACTTGGTATTCATTTTTTATTCTTTATTCTAAATGAACATGTTACTTTTCTCATATCTTAAAGTCCAAAGACAACCAAAAACTTGGAAGACCACAATATTTGGAATTATAATTTTCATCAATTAAATATGAAAGTAGATCACTATGAATAAAACGTCTGTTTGTGATGCTGTACATGTTTTCAGAAGAGCAAAAAGGAGTAGCAGTTAGCAGGAAGTGTTTTTAAACAAAAAAAGCAGATACAGAACATAGAAAGGCAAAGAAAACAAAGAAAATTATTTTTTTTTAATTAAAAAACCCCAACGAATTACATTAAATGTAACTAAGTTTATCTTTTTAAATTAAACTAATGATAATTATTTTCATCAAGAGAAAACCATTAGTATAATGAAATAGCTTTTTCAGTGCATTTTTAAAAAGGAATCTAAATATACAAATTCATATATTAATTATAAGTGGAAGAGACAAAATGTTTCAAAATAAAGATATTAGCACCCATTATAAGGAGATTCACTAGATTATTATTTTTTAATTATTAGAATATATATGACATTGCCTATTTATTTGGCTTATAACAAAATGCTTGGCTTACCCCTTGATTTTATGGGCACACAGAAGCAGCAATATTTATAAGATGGGGTCAGTTGCATAACTGATCATGCTGAGAACTGTTGATCGTGATAACTCCTGCACTTTCAGGACTTTTTTAGAAAGAAATTGAAATGTAACCAATAAACTAATACAGAACTGGAAGGACTGGTGCTCTTTCAGAGAATTATTAATTCATTCACAGTTTCTATGACACTTCTAAGGTGAAGCAGCACCTGAACAGGATACAAACTCTGCAAATATCTATGGAATACATTCCTTAAGAAGTGATTTTAAATTCCATAGTAATTATCAACAAAGTGTGCCAGTGTTCAGTAACTGATCATAATGTCTTTATATTCTACACCCATATTTACTGATCTTTTTTCTTTGTTATATGGAAAATTTAAGACTTTTTAAAAGATTTTTATGTATTTACAACAAGTAAACTCTGAAAAAGAAAGGGTTATACACTGACAGGTAGAAAGCAGTGCTACTAACTAGGCTGTAGATGTGGTCACTATTCTCATTAGTGGAGAAAGGGCATAGAAAAAAAATTCTAACTAAAATTATAACCTAATTGAGAACAGTTGGGGTTTTGTAGTAACTTTACCAGGGGCAAAATTTCACTGCATTGATTTAGTAAGTTGTTTTTTTAAGATGCATTCCTTAATGTTTACCAGTTATATGCTACATTCCTTTTGGACAAACAGTCTTAGCTATGAATGTTCAAAGTATTGAAATGCTTTCTATGATCACATATTCCAAGTACCCTGTAGGTATTGGGATTTAACACACCAAGCCCTAAAAGAAGACAACAACTGAAGTAAATTTTTCAAGAGGAGTTTGGAGACACAACAGGATTTTTGTGAAAAAGCAGAGCTCAGAACTTTAGAGCAAAAGTTTTTGGACAGAAGCAAGTCATTGGTTACTTCATTCCTTTGCATAATGCAAAATCAGTAATTAGTGTAGGAATTATCAGTTGCTGATGTTACTGACTAATGCACTTTACTGTAATGTATAATGAAGATCCGCTGCCGTTAATGATGTCTCTAGAGCTCACATATTGGAGTTAAGACAATTTTTTCTTAGAAAACATTACCTGTTGACAGCCACAGAGTGACTTGGGATTGCTGAAGAAAAAAGACAAGGATGTGACCCATTTACATGCTCCCATTGGTCTTTCCTGTCTGGCATGATCCCCAAGGATTTTTCAGTAACCATTGTTCAAGCTCCTGTTTTCTTGAATGGACTCTAACTAACCTACGGTTTCTGACAGACTGAGAGGTAGGGTCACTGAACAGCCAATGAGCCCAAGGAAGCATTAGGCAGTCTGTTATAGAAGACCGTGGGAGAATGCAGGAGCAGCAAGCAGGAACTGGTATCATAAGCAGTACAGAAAATTTGATACCATCTTTGCCTCAGCATGGTGAAGCAAAATGCTCAATTTAGTTTTTAGCTTTGTATTTGTTCTTTTCTTTGGTCACCAAGTATTCAACTAAGTAGTAAGTTATAGTTCACAATGTAACATATATATATATATATACACACACACAGGTATCTACAATGGATTTGAGCAGAAATCTAGTACTGTTTGACTTTCTTCTTCAGAATTCTTTACACTATGAGGTGATATAAAACTTTCAAACAGGTTGCTTGATACAAATTTTACTGTTGAGAACGCCTCCTTGTTTTGTTCCTGAACCTTCAAAAAATCACACCTTTAAGTATAAACTGCACACTCAAATAAATGCACTGAATTCCAAGTGTACTCTGGTGGGGACAGTACAGGGAAACACACAGTGCTCAGCACAGGAGCCAACAAGCACCATGCTGTTCTTGTCCCAGGGTGCTGGGTTATACTCCGTTGTTGTGAATTAAAACCAATTTTCCATTGTATCATTGTATGCATTGTAATCTCTTTAGTAAATTGTAGCACTGATTTGTAATCTCTCTTAAATGGGGTTCATTTCTCCCACCAGTTTATTTTTAAACCAGCACACTGAGTTAGATGTCTTTGAAAGTCCAATCTCAGACACTAATTAGGAAAGACAGAATATTTGAGAAAGCAAATTGACCTCTTAAATTTGCTATAAGCCCTCAGGACCAAACATAAAGTGAACTGAACTAGTGATAGCAAAAGGCTATACACATTGGAAGTTTTAAAATAGTAAGCTACAGATGCCTAAATGTCACACATTGAAGAGAAAAAGAAGCAAAGGTAATGACTTCCTAATTTCAAAGGATATGGAGAAACCTAGGATCTAAGGAGTCATCATGCATTTACCGTCCTTAACATAAGGGGACTGAAAATTGCTCTGTCCAAGAAGAAAACAATTACAGTGTAACAGTAACAGTAAAGACTCATTTATTTCTTGACACCCTACCTAGGTTTGTAACTCCTAAAACCACCAAAAATGGAAAAAAAAATTCCCATAATCAACAACAACAACTGAAAGAAGTTAAATAGGAATTGTGTTTGTTCTTGCCTTAATAGCAGACTTGCAAAAATAATTAGTTATTTTCCATTCTTAAATAGCAAAACTTTTAGTCACTACATTAAATATAAATTTAGTGCTTCCCAATGGTGGATCCAGAGGAGGGAAAAGGAAAGCCACCATTGGCAACCTCGAGTTATCCATCTCCTCCAGCAAATAAAAACAAAGCTTCCAAATAAAAAGCAAATATGCATCAAACATAATCACTCTAATTCTGTAGAGATTCAAGACTATATCCTCAATATCATTATGTTGAAAGGATGTTCCTAAAATTTTTAATAATTGCAGTCTTGAAATGCACTTTCCAATACAATGAAAGAGTGAGAATGAAGTAATGCTAGAGCAATGTCTGTGTCTCAATTGCAATCTAGCTGAGAATACAGACTCTAGTATATTAAAAAAAAAAAAAATTCAACACATCCATCAATGTGGAAAACAAAATAAGGAGGTTGTTTTGTGCTGCTATTGGCTAACATCTCAAAGTGCAAAACCAGAAGATCTTACGGTGATTTTGTCTGTGGTAGATTCTCCTTCCTATTACACAACTCGGTGAAGGCGTATCATGAGAAAAGAAAGCTAAAATGTCTCTCATTTCTGTTTGATAGATCCATTTGGCCTGGAAAGACATTGAAATTTTCAATCCACTCTCCGCATGTCATTACCAGGGTCATGTGCCTTTGTCACGTGTCATGGTCTCTCTCATGTGTCATCTGCTTAACTTTCACACTAATACCAAAGTGTTGTACTAGCCAGAATATTTTGTTATATTAGATAACATATTTGTCACCTGACATAAAAACCCCATTTACATTAGGGTCGACTAAAGTTCCTTTCTGTGAATTTCAGGCTCTGCTCCTTGACAATACCTGCACTACTCACATTCTCCTTTAAGAACTGTCTTATGTTTTTGCTTAAAACCAGAAAACTCAAGTAGCTACTGTTGATAGAAAATGCAGTTTCATGTTTTACCTTAAAGGGGGATGCAATTATTCAGTGAGCTATAGATATCATTTCTCTCACTTTCTCCTAAATTAGTAAGTTATTCATAGTCAGTCAAGACGTTCCAATAAGAAAGCTTAGGCTTTTCAGCAGTTAAGAAACCATGTTCCCACCTGAGATAAGGATTTAACATACTTGTAAACTGTGATAGTTTTGTTCCATATCTCAGGCAAGTAACAACCACTTGGCTACATGAAATTTGCAGTTCTAATCTACCCTGCTTCCTCCTTATAGCTACATCACCAATAAGTCATTTTAATCATCTAAATCCAGCCTTGAAATGCAGAGAATAGGAGTGGAATATAAGGGCTGGTCATTTGGGTTTTTCTTCAGAATCTCCTTTGGGGGATACCTAACCGCCCTAAATCTGACTTATAATATGAAAATTAAGAATCTGATGTTTAACAGTGACTTTGCTCTGGAAACCACTTGCTGCCCTACCTCAACACTGAAATGCCCAAAGCCTGTGGTGTTTTAATAAAGGAAGAGTAATAAGTAGTTTTGTTCTCATTGCATCCAAAATGTGGTAAACCAGAAATTTCCACTAATTGCGGATGGGGTTATTAAATGTCACACTAAAACACAGACTTGTAAGGTAATTCAGAAAATACTGAACAGATGTATTAAAAAGCATCCTTTCTAAAGCTACTCTATTCTCATCACAGACCTTTTTATGTTACAGCTTCCTCTAAGGTGGTTAAGAGTAACCTGAACAGTAACAGTTCTGTTGTTCTTCAAAGGACTTAATAAATTGACTCTGCTGACTCATTTGGATGCAGCTACGTTGCATGTCTGCAGACACAACTGCCAATCCTTTTAGTGAATTGCCACACATTTCACCACTATAAAAGCTTTGTTTCATAGAATCTAATATCTAAAATAATTATGCAAATGACAGATTTTTCACATGATTTTCTGTATAGATATTAATAGGTCTAATGTTTTCCGTGCTGCATCACCTAGGCTAAAATCTGTAATTGCACCATGACCTTAACCCAATTCCTTTCCCATTCAGATAAGCAACTTAACTTTTAAATTATTTCATCTTCCCATAGCAATCAAGTAGTCATGCCTGTTGTACCCACTACTTTTTCGGCTGTGTAATTAGATCACCCACAGTTATGCAATACAGCAATTCCACTATGCAAAGTGTAATAGATGGGTATGATACACACGAGTTCAGTCCTTGCAGACCACCCATAAATAAATTTTCTTCAAGGATAAAGATAACAAAGCAAGTGCTGTTACCTAAAGTTCTGTATTCAAGAAAAATAAATAATAATAGTAATACTATTTCTACTACATATGCTGCTTGAATCACCTGCTATTGAGGAGAATAAGCAAGTAAGAAAAGCCAATAACAGTAAAACAATTGTAAAATGTCTTGTGATTGCTTAATTTCTTATAACGACCTTTTTCTCTTTCCTGAGAGAAATACTTGCCCTTGAAATAAAAGTATCTTAGAAACTTTTATTAGAAACTTACCTGCCTTTTTTACGTCTCTCTATGCCAAAAAGCACAGTCATCTAGGTCTAAATTACCACTTTTAAAAATTAAATAAGATATTCACACATATCATATGCACAGGTGAATGTGTGGATGGGATAAATATGCTAATTATTCAGAAATCTTTTTCAAGCCCTGACGTCCCATGGATCTAGTGCCAGGGCAGAACATTTTTATTCTGTTTAAAAGACAAACAAAATCCATCAGTACTCACAATTTCCATCAGAGTCAAGCAGATTAATTTGCTCTTTGGCTGCAACACCACTTTTTGTTAAAGCACTTGTGGTGATGACTGTTAGAGTATTTCTTCTTATTATCAAAGTCCAGTACCTGATAAAGGAATAAAACTCGCAGCTTCTCAGTTTTTCTTGCTGTTTATTAAGCTTTTATCACAACTTCAGTATGTCACCCAAACCTGGGTTTAACACACCAGAGCATGTGTTGCTAAGAGCATATGCTGCAAAGCATGAAAGCACAAAGTGAGAGGGAGTAGAGTATGGAATGCCTTGGAATGCCTGAAATGGCGACTGCATCTAAGTTTTTAAGGACACTAATGACCAATTAACAGATAGCACGTACCCTGTTTACAATTCTGTACCAGTAATCCTAACTTATTACTAACATGTCTTCTCTACCTCAAATCTATTCTACCAATCTGCAAGTGCC
Source organism: Calyptomena viridis (assembly GCA_013390005.1). Taxonomy (NCBI): domain Eukaryota; kingdom Metazoa; phylum Chordata; class Aves; order Passeriformes; family Eurylaimidae; genus Calyptomena; species Calyptomena viridis. Next base: position 25,077 of record WEIV01025897.1, read on the forward strand.
AGCTCTACTGCAGTACAAAGGGCAAGAAGAAGAAAGAACTCAAGGCAACACACAAAATCCTCCATCTTGTCTTCTTTTATAACTATACTACAAAACCTAAAACTACAAGCTTCACTTCTATGACAAACTAAACTATGATCCAAATTATATTTTTGTTGTTTTTGCTTTCTCCAATGTTGGAAGCTTTTCCCAGGGACACGGATCAAAAACTGTATCCTGCTGGGGTCTCTGTGAGGATCCCAGATCCTCCAGGGCAATTTGAGGTGTGGTCCCAATATCCTGGACTCCAATAACTTTTGAACAGTGAAGGCCAGCAGGAGTTCAAAGTGTTTCATATAAAGTTGACCTGAGGAGTAAGCAAACATGTACTGGAAAAAGGTATTTTAAATTCTTAAATGCAAAAATTATTATCACAAACTCTAAGTGACATAGCTGAAACTTTTCACGTGGATTTCCAACTACAACCTTTGTGTGCCTTTCAATAGCCTTTTTCCTCTTTTCCATGTGCATGTTAATGTAGGAAGAGAAAATGTTGAGGAAAATTATCTTGCCCCTCTACTCAGCCCAGGTGGGGCCACACCTGGAGTGAGGTGCCCAGTTTTGGGCTCCCCAATACAAGAGAGACATGGAGCTCCTGGAATGAGTTCAGGAAAGCACTTCAAACAGGATTAGGGGACTGGAGCACCTCACTTACGAGGAAAGGCTGAGGGAGCTGGGCCTGTTCAGTCTCAAAAAAAGACGACTGAGAAGGGACCCCAGCAATGCATTAGTATCTGAAGGGAGGGTATCAAGAGGCTCTTCTTGAGGGTATCAAGAGGGTATCAAGAGGGTATCAGGCTCTTCTCAGTGGTGCCAAGTAATAGGACAAGAGGCAATGGGCAAAAACTAGAACACAGTAATCTAAACCTGAATATGAGGAAGGACTGCTTTGTGGAGCACTGGAACGTGATGCCCAGAGAGCTTGTGGAGTGACTATCTCCTTCCCTGGAGAGATTCAAAAACTGTCTGGACACAATCCTGAGTTATGTGTTCTGAGAAACCCTGCCTGAGCAGGAGGATTGGACTAGATGACCTTCAGTCCAAGGTCATCTGAAATATTGATTTCAGTAGTGCCTTCCACACAATTTCGGTCAAGCAAGACCTACTGGACTAATTGCTTTGGAAATTTTCACCACTGCCCTTTTCGCTTCCACAGTGATAATTCTATAATACAGTAATTATGAACTAAATTGAGAGAATTTTGGAGTCAGCATTGTATTGTAAAATCTCTAAATATATATATGTAACACACATATATAAATATACATTCACGTATATAAATATACTTTCATGCATAAAAAAAAAAATAAAAGGGTTAAGAAAATCTCTCCTTTGCATTTGACAAAGTGCAGACATTTCTATTCTGCTAGGTCTCTCTCTCTGAAAAGTTACTTCATAGACAAGCCACAACACTTCTAAAAAGGTGGAAGGGAGGAAATGACGTCTTGCAAAAAGCATTACAATGAGGTCCCTTGAACAAGTACCAGACAGCAAAGAGATAATTCAGGACTTTGGAAACACATGGCAGTTAATCTTTGAAATAAAATACCAAATTTTACTTTATTTGGGGCTGTGCAGGGTTGGAAAATATTTCATGCCTCATTTGCTTTGAAAGTCATTCAGTCTCAGTGAAGTATCAAAGATGAAATCAACGTAATAATTTTATGGCAAATTGCCAGAGTAATTTTATTTAACTACTTTACATCTGATTATTTGTTCTTTTTCGGTTGATCTGTTTCATAATGACTACCCAGCCAGCTCTGGGGCTGCAGGTATGTCAGTGATAACATATTCTGATTAAAACAATTTTCCTGCTTTTTTGAAAAAAAAAAGAAAACAAAAAAGAAAAACAGAAGAAACAACTCAAGAAAAACAAAACACAAAAAACCCAAACAAAACCCCATAAACAACCTTCCCAAAACCAAAAATCCCCAAATAAAACACAAAAAACCCCCCAAACCGACCACCATGACCGAAAAGGAATACAGTGATAATGCTAAAACTTCCCAGAATGACTTTTCAGAAGCGCTAAATTCACAGCCCTATGTCAGATAAAAGCCTTAGAAAAGTGATAAAAAAGTTTGTTCAAAATTAAGTATTCAAACTGAAAAATATATATATTAGATTCCTCATAAAAGCTGACTTCCTAAACTATTATGTTCAGTCACTTTTTTCCATAGATCATGGAAGAGGCTGGAAATGCAAAGAAAAGTTGCATTTTGGAAAGTTCAGCTTTTATGTAAGGCCTTAAACCCACTCTTAGAGCTTAAATTTAACCTTGTAGGTAACTGTAGGGAGACAGTAATATCTATTACATTTGTTGTGCAAATTATAATCCAGAGGAATACTTTAGTTCAACACATACTGGTTGGTTAACATTTTCAGAAATATCTATGTTGCAAAATCACAAGTGTAATCTTTTTTTTTTTTTTTTAACTGAAATTATATCTATCCTTATTTCCTTCTTTGCTGAGAAAAAATGAACCAAGATCTATATTAAAAAAATAAATTAATACAGACTTAACATAATTAAGCGCATAATTTTTAGAGGGTAATTTTTGAAAGACTGCCAGAAATAATATAATTGTGCATGCTATCCTTGCACAATTAACATGCTTTGTGAGTTTATAGAAGCTTCCACTTTTTAAAAGCAAATGATGAGCTAATTCTACTGATTTGAAGTCTAGAGGCTGCCCTGTTTAAACTATGTAAATTACCAACCCAAAGCAATTATTCCATCTTATTGTCATCACATTATTAATTCTCTACAGGTTAAACAAATTTGGATTCATATTTATCAATTCCACATTATATCAGCAGCTCTTCCAGCATATTATTTTAAGACAAATTAAGACAAACTTGTATTAAAATATAAATTTTTGGGAAGAGAAAGAGTTGCTGATATTGCTATTGAGTTATAATATACTGCCTAAAATACTAAGGTACATCTCAAATATTTCATTTTAAGTCATTATGTTCAAGCTGATAACATCTATATGAATAACACAGATTGGAAAACATCCAAAGCCATATGATTGTACCAGAAATATCTCCCAGACTTGCATGCTCCTGGCTTTTACATATTAAGGTAGAATTTTCTGTCCATGGACATGCACCATGTTTGCTACAATTAAATCAACTTGTTTGAAATGCTTGTATCACAAAAAAAACGTGCACAGGTAGAAATGAGATCTAAAATTTCAAAGGAAGAGAATAGACTCTAGATTATAAAATTGGGGCAAGAACTGGATACTGAACTAAGACTTGTTCTTGCATATTTTTTTCTTCTTTCAGCTAAAGATCTGACAGAGTATTTCTCCTCTCAGTCCACTGTTAGCACCTACGTGCCACTTTATCCATATTCTCTTAAACTCCTCAGATCTGCCTTCCAAACAGTCTGGACATTGCTTTTTAAAGATTTGTTTTTTGGGTTTTGTTTTTTTTTTTTTTTTGAGGTAAGAAAGTAGATTACACAGTCTGTGCTAGTTCAGTTCAACTACATGGGATTAGAGAAAGCTGTGAATTTTGACCACAACAGAGTGACAAGCCATGCCAGGTGGGCTGAAGTCCACAATCCTTTCAGCTGATAATGTGGCTGCCTGAAGAACACACTGAACCAAAATTTAAACACAAACTTCGGAGCAGAAGAGGAAATCACCATAGCCTTGCCTTACTCTCTAATACTGCAGTGCAGCCCACTCGAGGCTGCAGTGCAGCCCACTCGAGGCTGCAGTGCAGCCCACTTGAGCACTACTCAAGTACAACACACTGGAAGAGTGACATACTGAAGGGTGAGAGTTTACATTCTAAGCTACTCAAACTCTTCATAAAACATGAATAAACTAATTGATCAATAGCACTACTTGGATAACTTATACCACACTGTATTATCTATCTGTATTCTTTCTCATCCTCTCTCTTGAAACACAGAGCATAAATTTCAATTTGTAAACTAGCATTGAGAGAAATAATAAAAGACTGCTTTCATTTTTTGTGTTTTTTTTTTATTTTTCTCATGCGAGACATCATCACCAATTCTATCTGCAACAGTACTTCTAAGATTTCATTTAAAATCTGATTTTATACTAACATTTTCACAGATAAAAGACCTTTCTAAATTTCTAATAATAAGTAAGGTTTGCTTTGCTAAACTGAGTTTGTGAGAATATAATTTCTCAATAGAATGACAAGACTCCTTTATTAATATTCAACTTTAGAGCAAATATATCACATTTCAAAGGATAGAGCTTTTAAAGAACATATTTGTACTAAAGACATCTCTTTTGGGTACTATAATCATAGCTGCTCTAGTTTAGGACTTCGCATTTTTTCTAATAAAATTTTTGATCCTTGTGTCAAGAAAAACAGCAATTCCAGAAACAGGAATCAGTTCATTCCCTACATCTTTCTGCCTACATATGACATTCTTCAGGTTACTAAAAGGAAGTAGAAAATATATGTTTTATGATAGAGTGTAAAAATAAATTAAAATAAATGTCAGGAATCTTCAGAAGTCCACTTAATTCCTAGATTAAAAAAGTGCCATGTTGAGTTTTATGATGCTTCTGAGGTGAGAAAATGAAGGAATCTTGTAGTTTTCTGAAGGAATCACCAGAAAAACACATAACAAATATTCCTAATGCTTGTGTGAAATGCCACTGAATGCTCACTTCATCTTGGTAACGTGATATTTTATATTAATTTTTATCCTCCGTCAAACACAATTTATAACATTTCACATTGTAAAAAGTAATTTAAAGGTGCAGCAGAGATTTGACACAAAAAACTCCACTTTTCTAAACTCTGGGTCGCTTTATATAGTTTAGCCTTCATTACAGAAATGTTGCCTTTGGCAATCATGGATAACAAGGTTCATACAGACACATTGATCCACTGAATAACTAGCAGCAAAGGAAAACAATCAAAAATCTTTATGACTTTTTAGTTCCATAATATTAGATTGCCCCTTCCTTCCCCCCCAAAGGTTTAAATATATAAATATAATTAAAATCCAAGAAGACACTGTCACCTCACTTTTTTCCTTTTAATCCTATTTTTTATCTTATATTGTTTGCAAGGCTGGAAACAAAGACAAACAATTTGGCATGCTTTCTTCTGCTTAAAATTTGGAGAATTATAAAATTTTATTCAGCCATTCATTCAAGGTGACAATGCACTAGATGCAGGATAATATGGATATCAATCTTCAGATCATATAAAACAACTATTTGATCGCTTTATCACATCAGCCATTTTAAAAATACTTAAACCACACACCCCAGTGTGATCCATGTAAGCAGTTTTGAGGTTTGTGTGTCATATAATCCTTCAAAGATTCATAGAGTTTATCCAACAAAGATTCATTTCAGGAGGAAATTTTATTTGAGCCTCCTTTAAGACTTTGTTTCATCCCACATTTTTGAAAGTGCTAGAATGGAGTCTGATCTTAGCACAGAGCAAATTGAGTAGCACAAGTGACACTAATTAAAAAAATATTTGTAACAAGGCTGTAAAGCAGTTTCTCTCAATTGTTGTGACAAAATCAAGACCTTTAATTCAATTAACTTTGGAATAATGTTTTAATTAAGATAAATAATTTTGAATTTAAATTTGGCCACTTACAACCCCACAAAAAGATACCAGTATTTGCAAGATCGGCATTCCCTTTTAGTAACTCTCTACACTTAATTTCAATTTCTTACAGGACTGTAAAATGGAAACATTCCTTATTCATATTTTCAGTTCAAAAATAGAACTTATCCCAGGGCAATAAGCAAATTTTTACAAGTTCATTAGATAAAGTTAAAATTCCATTGCACACAGACAATAAATGTACAAATGATTTTTAGGCAGCTGTTCAAAAGGAGTACAGTCAATGTTTGACTAGAGTGTATCCATTTTATTCCATGACAAACTTCAGGTACAACCAAATTAACATCAAAAGTATTTTACAAAGTTTCTGATTTTTTGAGATTTTTTTGGCTCACAGAACAGTGCATGCAATGCCAATGGTTTTTAAACAGAATTTTAACTGAATGAGGTATGGATTTCAGATAAGTTAGGAACAAAATATGTTTCTTGCAATCTCTTTAAATAGCTTTTCAGACACGTAACGGGTATAACAGTGTTATGACACTGTAAATACATGATTGTTCACCTGTAAATTTTGTGCAAAAATTTACCCTAACAACAAAGAAAAAACCCTACTTATTTCTCCTTTCACCATTATTTAATTATCACAAATGGCAAAAGAAGAGATGTACCTATCTAATTTGGGGAGTTAATGTCAAAAGTGCAATCAAATTAAAAAGTAGAATGCAGGTGGAACATAAAAACTCTCTTCAAACACTCACTGATCAAATAATTACTAAGCAAGTGCTGTTATTATCATCCTTGGGTGGGATTTTTTAATAAAATAGGAAGCCTAAAACTTCAGGTAATTATTAAATTCTTTCGTCTACATGCCCTGGTACAGACAAGAGACAGAGGATGTATTTCAGATCTATATTTTGTTACTCTTTAGGTTATAAATTTCTCTTAGTCTCTACAACTTTATAAATTGTGGAGGAGAGGGGTCTAAGATATTTAATTTCTTCCCTGGAAAGGGACATTGTTTCAAAGTAAAGAACCTATCTTGACTCAAATGGAAAAACATTCAGATGAGAGAATTAAGTAAACACAATAAATATCAAACCAGGTTGTCCTTGCATTCACCTAATTTCATAGTGGTAGAATCCCATAATCTTTCATGGAATTTCTCTGAATTTACCATTGTCATAAGAAGTGTGGTGAATATCAATGAGGTATTACAGTTCAGGCAGCATTATAATACCAAAAGAATGAGATGCTAAATGAAACTGAGAGGATTCAAAGTATCTCCTTTAGAGGAAAACACTCTTCTTAACATGATCTCTAGAAACTCTCACTATCGAACACCATTGCAGTTAGGAGAAAATAAAAAAAAAAATCACAGTAGCTAAAAAAATCCAAAGTTGTAATGTTAATACAAACCCAAATCTGTTTTCTTTTATGTAGTCATTTCAACATCTATAAGATGAAGAAATATGACCATTCAAGATTATAGTTCTCCCACTAACTTCTTGTTTCCAAAAGTACGATACAATAAATGTCTTATATGGTCTATTCTATTCCATATCTAATAACATTAGTCCTTAATAACCACGGAATATGTTCTAACACTACATTAGTTGACCTGTAATTGATGGGAGGACTGAGTATAAAAAGAAGTAGTCCAAGTAGTCCACCAAACTCATGACTGTGAGAAAGAAGTAGATTCTACAGGCTGTACCTGAGAAGCATTACACAGTTTTGGGTTAATCAAGCAAACTATGAACAGACAGAAAAGTTCCTAGTTGTCTAACTATGTAAGAAAAGACTTTTCATTTTCTTGGAATAGAAATTGTTTTACAGTAGATGGCTGTAGTGATTTAACCCCAGCCAGCAGCCAACACCACACAGTCACTCATCCAGTCTCCCACCAGCAGGATCAGGGAGAGAGTCAGAAAGGTAAAGGTTGGAAAACTCATGGATTGAGATAAAGACAGTTTAATGGGAAAAGCAAAAGCCATGCATGCAAGCAAAGAGAAGCAAGGAAATTATTTGCTGCTTCCCACGGGCAGGCTCAGCCACCTCCAGAGCAGGGCCCTACCACATGTAATGCTGACTTGGGAACACAAACACCATTAGTCCAAACATCCTCCACTTCCTCCTTCTTCCACCCCAGCTTTATATACTGAGCATGATGTTACATAGTCTGGAATATTCCTTTGGCCAGTTAGCCACTGTGAAGAAAATTTACTTCAGCAAAAACCAGCATAGTGACAAAAAGCAAATCAAAGGAAGTTTCCATAGTCCTGACAACTTACATATGATGGAAAGGTATAAGTATTAATGAATTTTGCCACATTGCTGTATATTGTCCTGTCCATAGTATAAACAAATGCATTAAAATTCAACAGAACCTGACACTTGGGTATGTTACACCTTCTGTACCAACTCCCTTGAAGTAACCCTATAAAGAGAATATTTTCAATGCACACAGTTTCTGTAAAAGTGTAAGTAGGAAAATAGTATGAAAAGCTGTGAATATTATGGTTATTTTACGTGCTTTTTTACTTTTTCACTTTAAAAGCTACACAGGACAGGAAGCTTTATGGGCTTATTTGTAGGTACTTCAGAGCTGGTTACAAACATAAGATGTACAACTCCAGCCAGAGTCCAAGTTACGGTGAGGGCTGTCATAGAGGTCGTTTTGTGCTTTCTCAGGGAACGTCTTGCAGATTACAAGATTGCTACTAAGAACATATTCCCCAAAAAACCTAGTTAAAAACAGTAAGGAAAGCTTCCATAAATTAAAGATAAATAATTGCTCCTCTTTTTTTTTGTGCAAAATTCTGTTGTGAGCTATCTCATTTATTCTGCTTTGTCTGTCTTAATTTCCTTACATGAAAAACAGAGATAACACCAGCCTCCCCAGGTGCATAAGGGGACAATATGGTGATAAACAGTTAGTTAACATTCCTGAAATGCTAAGTGTTAAAATATTCTAAGACATATGGAAATAAATGGAATAAGTTGTCAATTGTCATAATAGAAAAGTCGTGGTTTTTAATCCACAGTTGAATCTATTTGTTTACACTCTGTACTGTAGTATATACAGTAATGTTGCAATTGATAATGACACCAGTCTTTTAAACTAGTGAAGTCCAGAGGAACCAAACAAAACTATGCAAAATTATGCAATTTCTCAGCACAATGCAGATTAAAACTGCACAAGTCACGCTGTGAAAATTTGCATGCATTATATACATTGATGAGTTTTAAATTAACACTGTATTCAGGCAAAAGTCTTGACATGTCACTGCAAGTAAGCACACTGAGAACACTAATAGTGCTGAAACAGCTATAATAGAAATAGCATCAAAATAGTAAAGTGGGTGAAGAAATGGACAGGAAATAATGGAAAATATTTTGCTGGAGGAATATCAATACTCCCTCAGGTATTATTGTGTTCCATTGTGTTGCATTCTATATACTCCATCTCTAAGTGAAACACTGCAGAAGTTTGAAGGGCTGCAGGTAGACTTGGAAACACCTACAGAGGTAGGTAAAGAATAATTTAGAAATTAAAGAAATTAGAACAGGCATTACAGCATAATTCTGTGCAGAGTCACATGAAAAGATTAAAGGCATTTAATGAGTGTCAAAGACAGAAAAATGAGGCAAACTCAACTATCTTTATTCAAAAAAATCAAGCTCAGTAAAGACTGAATAGAAAAAATTGTGAAACTTATTAATGCAAATATTTTACAAAATGCCATTTTGAAGGACACAGTTCAGAGACTCCGTAGAATTCAGAAAAGAATAAAGATATATCCAAAGGGATTCACCACAGATATAGTAAATTTTGTCTTACAGTAAGGGTTACAGGTCCTTCTCTCTTCAACTGCAAATGTTAGTCAATTTCTAATTATTAACAGTAAAAATTAATTTTATTTTAGTGTCCTTTAACGTGCAATTGTTCATTATAGATTTTAAGAAACTTTGAAAATATCTTCACAGCCCCACAACCACAATGACTTGTTATGGTTTCTAATATATTTAGTTTTCAAATAAATTTTTGTATAGGTAAAGTAAAATGTCCATCTGAATCTATATGTTCATTCAAATAAAAAATTAATCACTTTAAAGCCTTTCTTTTCCAGGTGGTAGTAGAAAATCACATGAGGGTTAAGAAAAGGTTGGGCAGAAAAAAATAAGGTAACAAATGAGTTCCTATTGTCAAGAAATTAAGTCTTCTCTCAATGGTGAGAAGACAGTGACTGTGTACAACCACATTGTAAGAACCAGTCAAGACAATTGCTTCAACATTTCCCTCTGCCAACTGTACACAGGAGTCACAAATTCACCTCTTCAGCACCCAAGAATTCATTTTTTCTCTCATAAAAACCAAGTAAAAATTGACACCATGTGTTGCTTGAGGAAAACTTGTACCATAATTTGAAGAACTGAGCACTAGAGGGATCATTCAATCTGCTCCATGAGGTGACAGCTACAATGAACCACCCCTGAAACGTTCCTACACCAATGCACACAGCATGAGGTACAACCAAGAGGAGCTCTAAGCTTTTGCCCAGTCCCAGAGATATGACATCATTCACATAAATGAAGCCTGGTGAGATGAGTTCTGTGACTGGAGTGCCCTGTTGGATGATCACAGGGTCTTCAGGAGGGATAGGCAGGGCAGGAGATGTGGGGAAGTTGATGTTGTCTGTAACTCAGGGACTGGAATTCGTGGAGCTCACAACTGGCAATGCCACAGTTGAAAACCTCTGGGTAAGGATTGAAGAAGAAACAACGTGGATGTCAGCGTGGAAGTCTACCACAGAGCCCCTCACCAGGACAATGATGGCAAGGAATCATTCTTCACAGAACCAAGGGACACCGCCAAATCAACTGCCCTTATCCTTATAAGGAAGTCAGCTTGCTGGTTTTTAGCTTGGAAAACCACAGAGCTGGTAAAAACAGGTCCAAAATATTTCAGCATGATAACTTCATGGTACAAGTACTATGAGACTGGACCAGGAAAGATGCCCTCCTTGAGCTGTTTCTTGTTAACAGAGAGGGCCTCATGAGTGGTGATTGGTGGCTGTCTTCACCAGAGTGACCACAAAACAATCAAGTTTAAAATCTCTGTGGACAGGAGGAAAAGTGCCAACAAATTTATAACCCTGCACATGAGGAGAGCAGATCTCAAGCAGAAAGCCAGCTTGGCTGAGCAGGGATCTTCTTCTAGAACTTAGGAAAAAGTATGCTCAGTGGAAGCAAGGTTAGGTGATATGGGAGGAATATAGAGATGGTGCTTGTCACTTTAAGGAGAAAATTGGTGTGACCAAAGCTCAGTTGCAGTTGAAGCTGACCAGTACTATGGGAGACAATNATCTCAAGCAGAAAGCCAGATTGGCTGAGCAGGGATCTTCTTCTAGAACTTAGGAAAAAGTATGATCAGTGGAAGCAAGGTTAGGTGATATGGGAGGAATATAGAGATGGTGCTTGTCACTTTAAGGAGAAAATTGGTGTGACCAAAGCTCAGTTGCAGTTGAAGCTGACCAGTACTATGGGAGACAATAAAAAGAATTTTTGGAAACAAATTCAGAACCTGGGATGGGAAAACCCCAGATGTTCATACAGACTGGGAAATGAGATGCTGAAAAGCAGGGTCATGGAAAAGGAACTGGGGGGCCTGGTCAACATCAAGTTGAATGAGTCAGCAGCACCCTGGCAGCCAGGAGGGCCAACTGTGTCCTGGGGAGCATCAGGCACAGCATCACCAGCCAGTCGAGGGAAGAGATTGTCCTGCTCTGCCCTGCACTGGCGAGGCCTCACCTTGAATATTGTGTGCAGTTTTGGGCACCACAATATAAGAAAGGCATTAAGCTCTTAGAGTGTGTCCAAAGGAGAGCAACAAAGATGGTGAAGTGCCTTGAGGGGAAGTCACATGAGGAGCAGCTGAGGGCACTTGGTTTGTTTAGCCCGGAGGAGACTGAGAAGAGATCCCATTGCACTTACAACTTCCTTGTGAGGGGAAGAAGAGGAACAGGCACTGATCTCTTTTCTGTAGTGACTAGTGACAGAACCTGAGGCAATGGCCTGAAGTTGTGTCAGGGAATATTTAGGACTCCATGATCCTTGTGGGTCCCTTCCAACTCAGCATATTCTGTGATTCTGTGAAAAACAGATCATAAATTATATTACCCATAGCGATTTGTTTTTTATTCCATAAGGGTCTTCTGATGTTTTCTACATAGGGAACCTGTAAGTACCATACTTTGAGGTGCACTGTTTACATCTCCATCCTAGCCCCACCTGCAAGGGGGACTGGATTTGGAGCATACACTGACAGGGCTCTAGTGGGCAAAGATCCACATTCACTCCAGACCTGCCTCCCTTGGTTTCCATATACGCATTTCCACAGAGAGTGGTTACATGCAGAACCTGACTGAGGATACCTAAAATAACTACATAGCGGCTCTGCACAATCTTAAGCATGAGGCTTGTGGCCAAACCCCACAAGAGGGGCAGCAACTTGGCTCCCTTGTGCCCAGGAAGCTTGGTAGGGAAGGACTATTGATATCTGGTAGACAGGAGCAGCTATGACTAATGACATTACGGGAAAGATCAAAACCATGACACATTGTGTGTATAAGTTTTATCTTGTTTAGAAAATGTGTCTCAAAATGAGAAAAAATATATAGTTGTGGGATCCTGGAAAAGGCTGTGTTGCTGCAAAAAGTGACAGGAGTCAAGGTAAACTGTCATCCAGAGAAAAGGAAAAATTGCATCCCCACGGTCTGAGATTTAGAGGTTTGGAGGTAATTAAAAAAAAATTGTTTTAAAACATAAATTTTTTCTTCCCAATGCAAGAAGAAGGTATGGTGCTTGAAAAAATCTGTAATTAAAATATATAGGAGGCTTGCATATTATACATACTGTTGCTAGGAATGGAATAAGCAAATGAACCAAAGACCCCATAGTAATCTATAGCATTGTCAAAAGACATACAGAGCTGGAACAGGCAAGCAAAATCTTTCACAAGAGAAACAAGAGCAGCTCACATGACAAGACGAGCAACCCAACAGAATAGGTGACAATACTGTGGCAGCATCTGGTAAACACAACCTATAATTGAGGTGCTTCTGCAGGAGATGTCTGACATCCTCCTAATCAAAATAAAAGATAAGGATACTAATGGGATATAGATGCTGTGGAAGCAAGCAGGGGTGTGCTGTCAATGCCAGTAAGTTAAGTATGTTTTTCCTTTCACGAAGCAGAGGAGGTGAGGGTTATGTATACTCTTGCTGGGGGGGATAATCTGGACCAGGCACAAAAACCCTCTCCTGGCTGGATTTGAAGGTGCCCAGCAGTCCTGCTCTTCCTCCAGATCAAGGGTTTCCATTCCCAGCAAGCTGCAGTCAGGAAACTCTGCTCTTTCTATGCCTATCTATGAGCAAAGTCAAGAACTTGGACACTTTGGGTAGTGCAGCTCCTCACTCATTTTGGCTTTGTGTCAGAAGAGCTACGGTAAGGGAATTCAGTGGGGATGCCATAGTCTCACAGTCAAGGAACAGACTGGGTTTTTTTCTGCCAAGAGCAGTGTCATTTTTGCAGTGGTGACTTTGCTAATCAACTCCAAGTTAAGCTATAGAGCCCCTCCTATGACTTACTGGTATGTATTTCAAGGAGATGTTTTAAAAATCTCACATTGTTGCATAAGTGAGGAATACAGAAACTTAAATTAAAATAAGGGAAAAGTCTGCAGTAAAATGGAAAGAAAAAAATAGAGAGCAATTAACTTGAACACGCAGAGAGAATTTTTCCCCAGGTGTATTACTGGAAGTAATTGAGAAGGAAAAGTATTTCTTTTTTCCCCTTCCCTCTAATTTCACTTCCATACTGACACTCTACCCCCTATCAAAACAAATAAAATAAAAGAAGCACATTACTGGCATTAAATAAATTATTTAAAAATGCTTTTGATATTGCAGACTAAATACTCAGCTGAGTTAAATAAACACAGTGGATCTTCTTTGGATACCCTAGTTATCTTTAAGAATATTTATATGTAGAATATCAAGAATTATTTTTAAAATAATACTTTAACCTAAGAGAAAATCCAGTTTCCCAAAACAGTCAATACCACTTCATCGAGTTTATGGTCAAACAATCTTCTACTATGAATTAACTAAATCATTATTATATTTATTATTAATCACACTTTTGTCACTAATATTATGCAGTTGCAAGCACTAAGTTGTAGAGTTTTGTTTCAGTCTTCCATATGTCATGATTGTTCAAGTGATACAAGAATGTTCATTCCTTTCAAAGATAAACCTCAGTTTAGAGCACAAAAAGGAAAAAAATCTGACTTAAATTAGACAATCAGAACAAACTAGAATATAGAAGACATCCTCTATGTTTGGGAAATACAGTCATTAAAGATTACCATTATTTTCCTCTATTCATTCTCTTGTGTGTTTAGAATTACAACTCTTTTACCGATCATTTCCATAGTCCTCTCTCTAAGTGTTTCACATAAAAGTGAAAATGAGGAGCTTCTACTTTAATGTCTAGGCAATATGCTTGGCAGTACAAAAGAAAGATCTAAGTCAATGGTTTCTTTTGATATCTGTCTCTCATGATAGTGTGTCACATCTACCGGTGTGAAAAATGAAGTAAATATAAAACTTCATGTTAAGGAATAAAAAGAAAAAGAAGGCTTCTGGTATAGCATAAAAGAAAAGATGATATTTTTTGCCTGATATTTTGGGGAAAAAAATAGAAACAAAACAATATTAGATTCCAAATTGACTCTCACAGAAAAATTAATCCTTTCTGTTGAAGAAAATTTATTTAATTTTTAGGGAAACTAAAACCATATTAGGGCCACTGAAACTGAAATCAATATGCCAACAATCAAAAAACAAAGCCAATAGCTCAATAGTTCAAGAAATATAGTGCATGACTATGTCCAGAGTGCCTGATTTTAGTCTCCTGTACTGGAAAAAAATGGATTATTTAAAAACAATTTTTCTGTAAAGTTGGAGACATCAAGATCATGAAGGAGAGGCAATCTTTTTCTTTTTTTTTGCAAACAGCTGCGCTCACAACTCTTCTAAAGGCATGCATCTATTGTATTGAAGCACTGTTTTAATTGTATGTTAAGAAAACAGAGCTCCAAGTTGTTAGGAAAGCAAATACTATGACATTTTTCCAGACAAGTAAAATTCTGGTTAAGGTAGATTTACTCTGAATGGAAACATTGCTCTAACTCTTATGCAACTTTTTAACGTTGTTGGAGTTTAGGTTTAAACATCTTGAACTGAATCACTGTTTTCCATAGAGCAGAGCCTCAGTCATTAAAAAGAGAAAGAAAACAAACACAAAGAAACATAAATCCCATCTTATTTAGAAGTACAGAAAATTCTTTAGGTGTCAGGAATTACTCCAAGATTAGGGTGGCACCCATGTTTCTATTATTACCATACCTTATTATCTATTTCATTAATTTTTTTTGCTCAAGAATTCATCTGAAGAAGGGTAAAATAATTTCCTCACCTCATTCACTTCCATAATCACAATCCTGTCAAACAGTTAGAAATTAGAACTTGATAATGCAATTTTTTTTAATTGCTGTACAGACCAGCCATCATTCTGTCCAACCTAGAATGTCTGAAGGTAGCCATTATCAGATACTTAAGGAAAACACAGAAAAAATTCAGTTATGGAACAGAATTTCAAAGGGAAACTACCTTAATAAGGAATACAGAATTAGAAAAGAGACCAAAAGGAAAATGTTAATTGGAAATTAGCCTTCTTTTTCAGAAAAAGTTTTTTGTAAATTTTAGTCGAATCCCACCAAAAAACTTGAACTGTTGACAGAAAAGCATGGAACATTTAAAAAAATCAGAAAGTACCTTTTGACCTGAAAAATAACACCCTGATGCTAATGCCACTCATAAGAGATGATAGTGACAAATTTATTTGAGTATGACACAGGTAAATAAAACTGATTTAATTTCTGAGTTAAGAGCTCTGGGAATGACCAAAAAAAGACAGAAAACAGACTGAAAAATTCACAAACAAACTCTGACAAGCTCCAACAAAATGCATTGATATTTGAAAAAAAAAAAAAACCCAAACCATAACCAAGAAAAAACCATTCTATTCTTAGCCTAGATCATGAAGTCAATCTGAAAAACATTTGGAAATAAAACACATACAATTTAAAATCATGCCAGTTTTTCAGAAACATTTCATAATATATAATTAATATTTTATATTTATTGTGTTAATATATTCATTATTAATATTAGAATAATATTTTATTTTGAAGGTTAAATGCTTTACAAGATTATTTAATGAAGATGTGTAACTTTTTATTTAAAAGCTTTCTAAAATTTTTTAATTAAAACACCTTTGAACTAGTAACTGATTGAATACTATGAAATATGTAATTTTGATTATCTGAAAGATTTGGTCATCACATTGTATGGAAAAAGTTGAATGGAATAAACTCTTTCAATTTACAAGTTCAATTTTGATGGAGAGGCATCCTGGAAGCAAAAAGCCAGTCCCAAATCCCACCACATCCTTGGTGGATCTTACTTGGACTACTGTTGTACTATGCATCTAAACATACAAAACTACCTGATCACAGTGGTAGTATCATGTCTGATACAGGGGAAAAAAAAAAAAAGAAAGGGGAATATAAGAATTTTACTTTAATTAATCATAATGCAACAAACAGCAGTTTCCTTCGTAAAGAGGGAGAGAGGGAAATGGCAAATGAGCAGTTAGTAACTCTAAATGACTCACCTTCAGCCATTATACTATTACAGCTAATTTGTTCCAAACTGTTCCTCACACCAATTTAAAATTCTCTGGAACAGATATGACTTTTATTGTATCAGAAAGAATTTGTTTAATACAGGAGTTCAGAACAGGTGGGATTGCAATTCGGCATTCTCATAGTACAGAGCCATATTGCAGTGTGGTAGAAGTAAGCTTGGAAAAAAGACTGAAATGTATGGAAAGATCTCAGTGAAATGACTTGGGCATAGTGACCAAACAAGCTAGTAGGTGACCTGGGAAACAGAGCCACAACTCAAAATTATGTGTAAGGAAGTTTCCCTCCATTGTCTTTTCCACTCTTCAAGAGCTTGTAAAGAATTTTTGGACCATCTAGTAAAATAGATGCCAGTAAAATATAACTTATAATAACTAATTTCAATTAATGAAATAAAGCATATATTCATATATAGGGTTAGATAAAGGAACGTATTCACATGAAAATCCTGAAGATTTCATGTTAAAAGATAAGATCTTTTTATCAAAGTTTATATTTTTATGCAAGTCAAACGAATGATAGAATTTAAGAACAAATTAATTGAAGATATAAATTTTTTTCCTGATATCTTTAATTCCAGACTATTAAGAGAGCCTGAGATTCAAGATAGGAACTTAAACTGACAAGTCACAACAGGACAGAAACCAAACATCGGCCTCTTCAAATAACTTCCAGCATTACTTTGATCGGATAATGTAATATAAGGCATCAACTACTTCTTATGACATAGTGGATAAACAGGAAAAAACAGAAAACAAAATCACTGCCATCCCCTCCTTCAAGACTCTTCAAGATTTCCGTATATTTTTTTGATTCCTGAAATTCTCACTTTCCTGAATAGTGAGCTACAAACAGGGGCAAAGCAATGCCAGTGATCTCATTAAATCCTCCTTTACCCAAGTCATGACAGAGAAGCACAGTATCTATATCACTTTAATTCTCCCTACTGAGGTTCTGATAATAGAAATCTATGCTCATCTGCAAATTTCCTATATAAGCGAAGACACACTGTAACAGACTGTGTGACCTCTGAAAAATTATGCTATTTCCACCTCTTATTTTTGACTCTCCCAAGTATCTATAATTCCACACAGCTGTGTCAGCATAAAATGCATGAAACTGTATTTTGAAACTGTGACAAGTTTCGGCCTCTCTTATGTGATCTATAGCATATTTTTAAAATGAGAATATACTCATGTGAAAACGTAGACTAAAACTTTTGGATATACAAACATATCCCCTTACAATATTCCAAATTACTTTCCCAGGAAAATGAATTTGTCCCAATAAGAATGTTTGCACTTGAGAAGTGACAATCACTGGAAAACTCAAAGCCAGCCACTCAGGTTCATTATTTGTTTAATGCCCAAAGCAAGTTGTGCAACTGTTGGCCAGTGCTGCTATGGAAAGCTGCTAGAAAATGAAAAAAAGGAAGAATATAAAGACCTTTTATCTTAAAAAGAAAATGAAACAAAAACCTTAGGAAATAGAAAAGATGGTTCTTACTCTTTCTAAATAAAGAATAGAATAAATTGTTTCAGTGAAGTCTATGTAGATAGGTTTCTCAATCTCTGCTTCCCCATGTTCTTGGTGTAAATCTCACTCAGGGATTTTCACCGATCACTTGCAACCTCATAGGAGTTGAGGGACAAAACATTTTTGCCAGACAGTTTCACAACCTCCTAGAAGATACTAGTGCCCATCATCATAATTCTCAGATCACAAACTGTTAATGCAAAACTGTTCAGTGCTTGGCAATTTTTTTCCTGAACTTTGTTTTTGTAGGGCAATGGACGTTTTATACTGGAAAAAGCAAGTTATTAAAAGAGCAGTTATTTATGACTCACACAATGACTCATAATTCACAGAAAACAGGCCCAGCTACCAACCTTGGATATGTCTTATATTTAACCTACTGAGTAGTAATAACTTCTATTGAGATTTTAGTGAGAAATTAAATAAATGCATTCTATTCTTTACTGGATGACAGGGAAATAGTCCTGAATAAGCATATGTATCACGATTTTTTTTTTAAGGACAGAAAAGCAACTTGCATCATTTTACATTTGCTTAAACTTTGGGTCTGAATTTCTTGTTTAAACTGATCTATTAAATGGGTTGAACTGAAAAGATATAATTTAATCCCAAAGAATCAGACATTCATAGAATTCATCACACTCAAAAAGAGTTTTATACAAGCACTGTTCAGTTCAACCATAACCAACCTACACAGTGTTGTAAGAAAATAGGTGTACTTTCTTTAAAAGTAGCACTAAGAAGAGCAGACAGTTCACAGAATATAGAGAAAAATAATGAGAAAAAAACTGTCCCACTACACATAAAAAAGCAAAGAAGGAATTGAAAAGACCTGTAGCCCACTAGAATTATTTATTTGATCTACCAGCATTTGGTACCAAAAAAAAAAAAAAAATATCTTTTCAGTTTAACAATAACTATGTTCCCAAAAATAACTCATAATTTTAAAGTGGATACCTTCAAGCCTATTAAAACTACCACTATTATAGCTATAGGCTACAAGAGCCTTAGAAGACACATATTTTACAACTGGAAGCTATATAAGTATTAAAAATATTAGACTTGACTTCATCCCAAATTTTCCCTGAAAACTCTGACATCTACTCTGGTAATAAGAAACCTCTAATAAAGAAATATAACTCATGATTCCTGTTCATTTAAATATTTTCAAAAAATTACGAAGTAAAATTCTGTATGTTTCATAATAGTACATTTCAAAATAAAGCAAAAAATAAGTATACTTTTATACATGTGTTCTTAGTAAGAAATTCTTAATTTCTCTCCAAGGGCACACCTGGATGTGACCATGAGTTGCCTAAACACTGGCATTTTGTAGATATTTTGTGTGTCAAACTGTTGAGCATTTCCTCCTGAAGACCAAACCAGCACAAAAATTGGAGCTTAGGTAACCTGAAAAATTCTAAATTCGAGATCTTGAATGCCTTAAGATTACACATTTTTCATGCCACATGGAGGCCATTTATGTGCATCCCTCTAGATCCGAGCAGCCCTCATTATAACTTTAGGCTATCCTTTCCCAACTGAAATGATCACTTCCTTTCAAGATTGTTCCTTCTTTATTTGAGGAGGGGATAGGAGGGCATTTTCCTCTCCAGAATTCTCTTACACAAAGAAGAATTAACCACAATGCAGAAAAGATCACAGCCATTCATGTTCTGAAATCATTAGGCTACTTCATCACTGAATTTCAAGATCTGTTACCAATAATTATTTGTTATAGTGTGCAGAAGAATGGTTGCCAGAATTTCACATTGCAGTGAATAAAGCCCTAAATGTCACAAGTTTAATGATGTTTGCCTACGCGGCTTGCTTTTCATCATGAGCTTGAAAGTGCCAAATAGTTTTCTGATGAATAGGAAGCCAAGCAAAAACAGCTGAGGAGGAATAAAAAACCCCTAGAGGTGACAAAAAACCACAAGCCTCAGACATGATCAGAGCTGACTCAGAATGAGATTCAAGAGTTACTGAAACATGAGTTAATAAAAGCAACAGGACTAATGTACTTTGTGATGTACACAGGCTGAAACTGAGACCAGAGTGGGAGGAAGGGAATTAACTGAGCTCAAATGCAACACACTTTGCTGTCCCTTTGGGAAAAATGTAATTTGAAATATTAGAACAAGAGGAGAGATGAAAAGGAAAGAAAGCAGTAGCAAAAAATTATTTTACCAAAGGAGTAACAAGTATGTCCCCTCTCAATAAGAATCAAGATTAAAAAAAAAACAGTCTTTCTAGTTCAGTTCACTTCCAAAATGGTGCATGAAGAGAGCAATTGAATTATGAATAACATATGAATAACATCAATAGCATGAAAGTGAATTTTCTTGTCTTTTCAAAAAGCCCTCAAGAGATAGCACACACTTTTCTGTAATATTGCCCCAAATGGCAACATGACTTATGAACTCAGCAAATATGCACAGCTTCACCAGGTTTTTGATACTTCTGGAAACAGCAGTCAAAAGAGTGAAGAAAATGAGCAGCCTAATACTTACAATACAAACAGTGAAAAACTAAGAAACTTCCAGTTCAAACCATCTCCTTTAGTGGAGCACTAAATTTATTTCTAAATGTTCAATTTAAAAAAAAAAAAGTCCATGTCTACTACCACGATTAAAATCACACCATATCAAATTAGCAATCAATCATTACAACCTCCTAAAGTCCGAATAATTTTCAGTATCTTTTTCTTTGAAGAAGAAATAAAGAAATTTAGTTCACTCTAGTAAGGTAGAGCATTCTGAGATCCTAACTACTTGGACCTCTGAACTAAACTTATTGGCAAAGGTAATCTTTAGATAAAAAACATTGAAACAGAGCAGAACGGTTAAGGTTGGAAGGGACCTCTGGAAATCACCTAGTCCATCCCCTGACAAAGCAGGGTCACCTAAATGACAGATCTGAGGCAGAATTGCATAAACCATGTCACACAACCTCCAGGGCTAGACACATCAGCTTGTGAATAGACTTGGAGAAGCTCATTTGCAGCCGGTGCAGCACTGGGCTGGACCAGAACTGGAGGCATTAGACCCTCTTCAGGACTCTGTTGTTGGTCAAGAACAAAGCATTTGATTCCATTATGAATTTCATTCCCTGTTTACGTTACCTCACCCACACAGACTAAACTCTTCCTGGGCCACTGTTTTATTCTGTATTGTAACAGTGTCAGATGACCACAACATTGGTTAAAAAGTTACAAATCAGAATTAACAATTTTCAGTACAGGACACACTGTGAGCAGGGTAGAGAGAGAAACACGCAGCATCTAGAGGACAGCACCTGGAGGAGGTCAGGGTTTTCCTGAATTTAGGCTTAGAGGAATAAAGGAGCAAACACGACATAGGATTCACAGAAGACAGACAGGCCCTTAGCAGTAACATCTTGCCTGTGAGTGCTTCTATGTAGAGCCCCCAGGGAATTTAGAGTGGCATGGTTAACCTCCACTTTGGGAAATGAAAATACAAACCAACATTCAAGGCTTGAAAAATTTCCAGTGTCTGCTTCAAGTGGTTCCCATAATGTAAATCAATAATACTCTCTCCCTGTTCCTTTTGTTTCCAAGTTCTTTTTATTCGCCTTAAAACAAATCATGAATTTGATTATTTAAGCAAATTACAGCAGCAATTTTTATGCAGTTCCCTTCTATCTCCAGTGAAGCATACCATGTCCAAGATTAACACAGCCTTATGTACAATAGACCATTACAAAAATTATGTATCTTTTTTCCCTTAGTAAGACTGCTGCCACCAATAGCAGCCTTGAATCTACCAATTGTAATTACAACTCTAGGATTTTATTGTCAAATACATTTCCCAGATGAATGGTTCTTGCCTTTTCAGTGATTCTGACTGATGGGCTGAGTGTGGAGTTATCTTTTTTAAAAGCTGGAACATATGGGGTAATGCAAATTCTCTTGCCTTTTTTTCAGGCCCTACAAAGCCTTTTTACAAATGTATTTTTATTTTTAGTGCTTGTCTTTTATCTGTATGGCTTATTTTACATGAATCTGCACTGCTTTGCAGCAAATCAAATTCAAGTATATAATTTGTGAGCTACATACAAAGACACTCATAAAAGCACTAAAAGAGCACTAATCTGTTCTTTTCAGCACACTAGGTCTCAAGAAGTTCCTACAATCCAGCATTAACAAGCTATTTATTTCATTTACCTTCTTAATGACTGAAGAAAAAAATTGAAAACGATGATTGCTTGTTTGTTAATGAAAGGGTGCTGCGGTTAACCACTGGAAAAACTATTAAGCATCATAAAATTGCCCTTGGAATTCGACACTTTTAATATCTCATCTGATGTGCCATACTAGCAATGCAAAAGAAATAGAAAGATCAATAAAGGTTTCACTTTTATTACATAATTTCATGGATTTTTTGAAGAAAATAGAGGTTAACTTGAAAGGATAAAAATCTAAATATTAAAGCATATTGGATTATTAACAGTGAAAAGTGATGTGGACAGAGTTTTGCTTCTTTATGATGCTAAGGTAGCTGCCTTACAAAAATGTGGACCTATGTATTTTTGTATGTATTGCCTCCCCTTTTGTCCACCTATCAGCAAACTTGCAGGCTTTTGCTAGATTAACAATCATCTTCATAAAAACAGAAAATGAAAAATTTTTTGATAGATTTTTATATTTTCCTTGCTCTTCGTATTGGGAATCTTGCAGAAGATATTGTTTTGAGGAGCTGGTGTCCTTGAACAGTTCATGCCTCCTCTACTGGGCCTTGTACTCCAGGCTGGAGCAGGCTGTACACAGCATGAGCAGCCACTGCAGGGGAACCTGCTGGCATGCCCAGTGCCAGCCTGTGCTGCATGTGGTATGGTAGAGGAAACATCCCAGCCTGTTCAGAAACTCTGTTAGTTGAACAGTTTCCTAATATAGCCTGTAACATTTAATGTTTGGGAACAGAAAGGTCTATGCAGATCGAGGGTTGCAATTAAGTGTTTCTGACTGGGAGGCTGCTGTATCTCAAAGAGTCGATGATCACATCATAGTTGACCTCTGCTGTGCTGGACCATCTGTCCAGTGTGGCTTCAGGATGTGTGGTGCTGCAAAACACCTTGCCTGTGGGACAAACTCAGCCAGCTCATCCTTACAGAAGAGCCTGTAGGCAGCTCCTTCTTGGTGCTGGCAATTACACCACCTGCATGGTCTCACCTTTATCTAGAAGTGCAGCAAGAAGTCTTCCTGAGAACATTATATAGAATAGCTCAAAGGATCAGAAAGGAGGAAACCTCTCTCTTTGAGTAGGATCTCTGTGGCCTGCCTTGGGAAATCCATTCATGATCTCTCTGATGATTAACGGACATGAGATGCCCAGCATCTCATCACCAGATTTAGTCTGGTCACAACTTTCTCCCCAACTTCATCCTGGCTGAAAATCTTGGTTAATATTTAACTACTCAGTTCTCTGTGAACTCTGCAGATAGCATCAGAAACTTAGCCCTGCAAAGAAAGAGGGTGCAAGCTATAATATAAACTTCATGTAACAGCAGTCTCGCACATCTGACATTAAGGTATTGGGGACCAAGATGGGACACCCTGGTAAGAATTAAGGTTTTGAAGAAGTAAGTAAGAAGAGCACCAACACTGGTAGCTGGCTAGTTGTAGAAAATGTTCAGGAAAGTGAGAGATCTTGGGTCACATCTCTCTCCTAGACTTAGTCTCCATGTTTTGGGGTACCTATAGACACTTCACCATGTAAAAGCATCAGTGTTGAACTTTCTGATTTGCAGGCAGGCAGTCCTAGGGCCTGTCTTTCTGCACAGTGGAGCATTAGTTTCTTCCTTTCCAGATAAAGCCGTAGGAAGGTGGAGACCAAGTGGAAAAATATATTTTGCCCACTGTCTTGGGCTTGTGCATTACAATGGAGTCAAATGCCTTGACCAGACCAGGACTAAGATGTTGCAGAGAAAGAAAACTCTAATTACAAAATGACTATGGGTATAAGAATGCTCATAGGTTTTCAATAGCTGCCAAAAATTTGAGTATTCAAGTTCTGGACTTAAATAAAATGGAGGCATCTAAAACTCAATTTAGAGACCTGTCACAGATTTAAACATGAGCATATACATATATGTGTATGTTTAAGCATAAACATATAGAAAGGACATGCTAGACACGTTGAAAGTATTTTAGTAATTCATCAGTAAATGTCAAGGTATCCCTGTGTGGATTACAGATCCTGAGAAGCTCCTGTACTCCAATCTTTTATGTGTTGATTAGGCTAAAAATAGAAAGCTTAACAAGTCTACATGCAAGTTTCCTATAAGTATATAGTAAGATCTATGATTATACTTACTGGTTACTTTAAAGAAGCTGAGATGCTAAAAAATACAAAGCTAATTTATGACGATATTGCAATTTAAATAGGAAGCATCAATATAAACTGGAATTTAGTCAGATTTGGGGAGTTCATGAAGTTGATACACACTGCCAATCTACTGAACAGGTTTATGTCCTCCGTAAGCACTTCATTTCATGGCTTACAATTTTTACAGGGTACTGGAAAATATCAGTACTTATATCTCTGGAACATCATTAATATTATGTAAGAGATGAAGATGTAACCATAAAAATATTTTTGGCACTATCCACACTGTCACCCTAGCCTCTCATTTAGGATTTGGGTTTTTTCCACCTCTGAGGTATAAGCACATTTATGTAAGGTATGCAAAAATAAAAATATATCAAATCTTCACTTTGCATTGCTTGAGTAACATTCAAGCCCTTGAAAATGAACTGGTGATTCTGTTATGAAAGATGCTCCAGAAGTGAAAAACAATTCTTGAAGTGATGAAAACATCATTTAGGAACCTTTGAACTTCTTACAATTTTAAATCCCATAACCTTGGTAAACTAGCATTCATTTTACTGATTTTAAAAATATTTGCATTGCATACATCAACTTGATTCTGGTGTAAGATTAGCTCTCAGAAGAAAGAAAATCCCTATTAATTGTTGGGAAAATAAAGATTTTCTTTTATCTACTTTAAGATAAAAATTGGTCTCTAGACAGTTACATAGTCCAGCAAACATTTTTGCCTATATGCCTTTGCTCACATGAATAGTTTTGGTACTGATTTTATTACCAAAAGCAAAAGGGTGTAGAAACAAAAACAATACCTGAATGGATGTGTATAGGAAGAAAGGGACTGAACAGAAGAAGGTTTAGGTCTTCCACAAAGTCCTTAATTAGTACAACAGCCAGGCATAAAAATAGATAGGACTGAAAATTGTAATGCAATATATAAGCTTCCTTTCTCTCCCTAAATTAGGATTTACATTAATTTTTATTGATATAAACAAAAAGATAACATGAAATGGTCAGGTTCCCAATCAGTTATAACAAAATACAAAATTAGAATTAAAATATACACTGTAGAGATATTAAAGAATTACAGAATCCATTGTGTTGGAAAAGGCCTCTGAGATTGAATCCAGCCTTTGACGTAACACCACTTTGTCTACTAGACCATGGCATTCAGTGCCACATCCAGGCCCTTCTTAAATACCTCCAGTGACAGTGACTCCACCACCTCCCTGGGCAGCCCATTCCAATGTCCAATCACTCTCTCTGTAAAGAGCTTTTCCCTAATATCTAACCTAAACCTCTCCTGGTGCTGCTTAAGACTCTGCACTCTTACCCTACTGCTGATTGCCGGGGAGAAGAGACCACCCCCCACCTGGCTACAACCTCCTTTCAGGCAGTTGTAGAGAGCAATAAATTCTCCCCTGAGCCTCCTCTTCTCCAAGACAAACAACCCCAGCTCCCTCAGTCACTCCTCATAGGATTTGTGCTCCAGTCCCTTCACCGTCCTCATTGCCCTTCTCTGGACATGCTCTAACACCTCAATATCCTTCCTAAACTGAGAGGCCCAGAACTGGACACAAGATGTGGCCTCACCAGTGCCGAGTACAGGGGAAGAATCACTTCCCTAGTCCTGCTGGCCACACTATTCCTGATCCAGGCCAGGATGCCATTGGCCTTGGCCACCTGGGCACACTGCTGGCTCATGTTCAGTTTCCTGTCAATCAGCACCTCCTTTGTGCCTGGCTGCTCTCCAGCCACTCTGTCCCCAGACTGTAACGTTGGGGTTGTTGTGGCCAAAGTGCAGGACCCAGTACTTGGTCTTGTTGAACCACATGTCACTGGATTCTGCCCATCTACCCACAGCCTGTCCAGATCCCTCTGCAGAGCCTTCCTACTCTCCAGCAGAACAACACTCCCCCTCAGCTTTGTTTCCTCTGCAAATTCGCTAGTGGTGGACTCAATGCCCTCATTCAGATCTCCAATAAAGATACTAAACAAGACAGGGCCCAACACCATGTATTAGATACACATAGAATACATGATATAATAGAAGAAATATACAATATATATTAATGCCAAAGTAACCTAAGGAGTTTAATGTTACTTTGATAAAATAAACAGATGAACCAATAAGTATATTTGTACTCTCTAACAAAAACAAATTATAATATGCAATATTATTTTTATTCTCTGTAATTCTTGTGTATAAGCTTCCTTTAAAAAACGGGACTAGCATTCATTTCTTGCCCAAATAAAAACAAGCATACACTTGAATTCTGCACGGCAGAAGGAGCATTGCATGATATCCAGAAACATAATTCAGGAATGTGCCTTTTTAACAAGTCTTTATAACTTATTTTGTCAATTGCACATATTGATTGCAAAGCATCACTTAAGCATATTCATTATCATACTAGGTATGATTGCTATTGGTCTCAAATCACATTGTTGGAATTGCATCAGAAAATTCCATTACTTATTATAACATTTATTGTAACCAATCCATCTTAGCCTTACTCTTCATTACTAACAAAAAGTAATTGTAGCTTATGACTGTATATTAACAGAAATATCCCATCTGTAATTTAATTTCCAAACATCAAGGTCAGTATAACCTTTCACATTTAGTTTCTGCATTGTCAACAATGCAATTTGTTTATGCCAAGAAAGCTGCCTGTTTTCCCTGCTTATATTTCTGAACAGTTAAGGCACTTAAACATAATCAGCCCTCCCTTATCCTGAACTTCAATGGATCCCAATGCTTTAAAATATCCTTTTAAAGAGTAAAAATATTTCACCATTCATTTGTAGTAGTGCCAGAACTACAAGCTACAGTGCATTTCAAACAGGTAAGAGGGTCCCTCCCCAAAGACCTCACTGCAGGAGATCAAATATTAAGATAAAAGAAAAACAACAACAGCAGTGAAGCTGATAAGGGGTGCAGCTCCATGCACCCCATCTATCTTGGGGATTTAAAGGAAACCCACAATCTAAAGTGGAGTAGCAATGAAAGATAAAAGATCAAAGAAACAGAAGCTTTGTTAATGGGACTTTGATACTGTGACAGAACTCATGGTGATAAAGGCAGGAAAGTCTCAGGCAGAGTATGGGAGCCTTGTACAGAGAGAATGACTAATCTGGGGGCAGTGTGATCAAGTCCAACTGAAAAGCACAGGAAGAATGAAATAGTGGAACAGGAAGGACTGAAGTAGCAGAAGAGAAGTAGAACATCAACAGTCTATCAACTACCTCTTCTCAACTAAAATTACCTTCATGCAGTATAACAACAAAGCTTGAAAAATTGTGTCGAAACAAAAATTCCTTTTTTAGTATATTATTAAGAATTCTATTAATTGCTTGCCTTAAAAAGTGAGAATAGTACCTATAGGACAATAGTGGAACTAAGACATCACTAGAGTGAAAAAAAAAAGCAAAAGCTACTCAGAAAAAGCCAGTCTCTAACTTCTGAAGTCTGAAAAAATATTTTTCTAAAGATCCAATGCTTTATGTTACTTTGTATCTCCACTCTCATTTTGGAGAAACTCTACCCAAGACTTTTTACAAAAATCAGGAAATAGTATCAGTTTTTCTAAATGCACAAATAACAAGAAGACTATTGCAAGTGGTTTTGAAGGGAAGAAAGCTATGCAGTCACTGCAAAAAGAGACTCCTTCAGATATACACTTCAGAGACTTTCATTATGCTAATAGTTCCTTCATCACGTTTGAATTCAGGTACCTTTCTGAAAGCCTAAATATTAGGCATGTAAAGTAACAAGGAATGCCCATTTCTACCCTTTTACAGGTGCATGTAGGATTTCAACACTTCCATGAGGAAAACTTTTCCAAGAGGAACTATTGAATAAACTATTCTAAAGATAGCTTTTTTTTTAACAACAGCTAACAGCATATATCAAATTAGATTTAATTAATCCTTCTATGCTTCCTTTATTTCTCAAGTAATATCATAATATAATATCCTGTCTAAAATCAGAAAGGGAATATCTTCTACAGAAGCACAGAGAAAAATTAGTTTTCCTTCACTGTTTTTAGCAAAAATTTGAAATGAAAGTTTAGCAGAATAAGACTATTATTCTGGTTCTGAGCAAGACACTTATTCACAAATAAAAATTCAGGGTGGAAAAAAAAAAGAGCAACAACTGCAAATACTGCAATACGATGATAAAAAATAACTTTCAAAAAATCCTATCACAGCTATAGGAAAGATAAAAAAGTGAATGTAACATACTTTTTTCTTTTATATTAAGTACACTGTAGATATTAAGCCAATAATTCATAATAAACTTAACAGCTAATCTTAGGAAAGTGGGAAAATAGAACAGCAGGAAATAGGAAATTATGCATGAAATAATATTATCTAATCCTCCCAGTGCATCTGGATTTTATACTTGGATTGTATAGTATGCTGTAGTAGATACTGTGGGCCCCTGGGCAAAATGAACTGGACTAACTATGCCTCATCAACTACCATAAGGATGTAAATTTTACCTCTTGTCAATTTATTTTTTCCCACTACTTAACAAGGAAATAGCATTAAAAGTGAGTGTGATGTTGCAAAAGTGTTGCAAAATGCCACTGAAATTTTTTTGTTTATAAAACAAGAAGGCTACTTGTCAGCTTCATTGTCACTGCTCCTGCTGTATATGTGACCAACCACTACAACATGCTTCGTCCAGGTGAGCTTACCTATCTTGCACCTCCTTCACAGAATGAGGGGTCTATGTAGGATTCAGGCCTGAATGATTTCTCAATCCTTAATTTCTTGTGTGGTGTGTTGGCCCTGACTGGCTGCCCAACCAACCCCAACACTTACTCCCTCTCTATCCTCAACAGGACTAGGGGGAAATATGTTTCCTTCCACTCCTTCTCTGATCTTAAGTTTTCGTAGGGTTGTTCCCCTTTCCTCATTCTTGTCTGTGAAATGCCAGCCCATTCAGGCATTGCAGACTTCCTGGTTATATGCTTTGAACAACACCAATCCCTTTTCTTAAATTTCACTCATTTTAATCTTCTATTCCAACTTCCACTCTCTCACCACCACCATTCTCCCCCTACCTCCTCCCCTCCCCAAATCTTGTGCTTTCTATTTAATTCTTCACATTCAAAACACACAAGAAGAAGTGCAAAAGACTTACATCAAGGGATGCTGCCCAATGTATATGTACATCTAGGAATAGAGTCTGGTGATTATTGCAAATACATATCATTCAAGTGCAACTTCATTTCTTACACACAAAAAAAAAAGTGTAGTCATTCAGTTTAAGTACATTTTGTAACAAAGCCAAGTATGTTCCAAGTTAATATAGTCTTTCATTTTGTCCTGTAAGCAGGACATGACACCGTATAAACCCATGGATGAGCAAATGAATTCCAGAAATCACAGTATCCATATAGCATTGAATAATTCTGAATTTGTAAGTTTTACATGGGTCTCCAACACATCAGAATTAGAGACTCCAAACTACAAGAAAGCTTGGACACACTGATGTGTATGGTGAAAATCCAGGCTATGAGAACTGTTTAATATTCAAAAGAAGTGTGTCAAATACAGAATACATAAAACTTAATTGATATCTCCCACTTTGAGAAAGGCCACTACAAACCCTTGCCCACCTATAAACTCATAATTCTCATTATTTCTCTACTGAAGAAATTTCCAAAAGCTTAACTGAAAGCTTACAAAAAATATTCCTGCCGCTTCAGTGACTCAGCATTTGATTACACAAACTAATTTCTCCACTTCTGTTTTTGGACACAAGGATGTACATAAGGACATATGGAACTAGCAAATAATCAGGTTTTCATTGATGAATATCCTTCCGTATGGATGGATTCTTTTTTTATTTAAAAACTTTATAGAGAACTTTTTAATGCAGGTAAGTAAATGTTAACTGCTACAAAACAGATATAAAGAAAACAAATTTAAGAAGCACCTTCCATTAATCAGCATAACTGCAGATAAAAGTTAGGTTGGACAAGCAGTGGATAGCTTGAAATTTTAACCCCCTTTAAAATGTTTTGCCAGGTCTTGTGGTTCCCTGTACCTTTTCAGATCCCCTGCTATTGAATAGGTGCTCCAAAGCCTTCTTTTCAGGCAACATTGTAGTTAACACTATTTTACAGAGAAACTTTTCTGTAGGTATTTGTTAAGCTGCTCTCTTCTACAGTAATTTTTTGGCACTGCTATACTCAGGGATGTTTCCCTTTAAGGACCCGAAAGACCAAAGACATAGGTACAAAATTTACTAAGACTAAGAGTTCTTAGTCTTCTCCATTTTATCATTTGGAAATCGAAATCAGTAGGAAATATCAGTTACATCACTGTTGCCCGAAGTGTGGTGTTGATGGATAAATGGCTCAAACATTTAGCTGTCCACATATGCTGCTATATGAAGAAAATAAGGTGGTATCTCAAACTATGATGGAAATTGGCTTAATTTTTAAAGGACAAAACCCCAACATCTTCAATTTCTTCAACAGATAACATGCAAATGAGCAGGGCACTGAATTACTTCTTGTTGTCAAAAACAAAGCAGTTGATTTAAGCTAATCCAACTTCAATGTGGTAAAAGTATGCTTGAGGAAGAAAAAATATTTTGCCACACAAACTGACAGAAAATACCTCCACAATATTGCTAGCAACCTATGATATGATGTCTCCAAACTATCATGATCTTTTCTTATTCCACAACAATGAGCCTTAGTTTGAGGTATCATAAATTATCTTTAGGGGTAGGAGGGTAAGGGGGAATGATCCAGACTATCATCTGTAACACATAGTCAAACTGTCTAAATAGGAAAAAACTCAAAAGTACTTATGATTTACACTTTCATATTTCCCTGAGTAAGGACTTGTCAGATGCATGAAGCAAAATAGTTGCAAACATCTGAAAATAAATGTTTCCTCTAGTTCATCATATATTGATGCCTTCCACAGGACAACTACATGGAGAATGCTTTTGGTTCAAGGAATATTATGTATTATTTTAATGTCCATATCTTTAAAAGAGTGAGCAGTTGGAGCTAAATACATGGAGTGGGGTGGAAGTGGTGGGGGGGTGTTGTGTTAAAAACCCCTCAGTGTTATTTCTAGATTTTGAAAAATCAAGACTTTCTATTGAGTCCTGAATTTTTTTCCTCTGGCATATCTTGATATTCCAACTACAGCATTTCTGAATGTTCACTTTGTTTTGACCTATTCCCAAATTGAATAAATTTGCCATTTATTGGTTTTCAATTTCTATTAATTCCCAGACCATTCTGATTACAAATATAAGTGTTTAGTTTTAAATGCTGTACAGATTTCCAAGAGAAAGCAACCTAGAAGGGAAAAAGCTGATTCTGTGTAACACTTTGCTTTGGACAGCTGAAAATATTAACATCATGTTGCAAGCATATGTTGATGGATCAAAGGTTCACTGGCAGATAAGTTAAAGATGACAGACAGCTTTAACAAAATAAACATGTTTTTTTCTGATAGGGGCATGGTACTGTGACTACCAGTGTATCAGAACAACAAGGAATTTGAAGAGAGGAGAGGAAGAAAAAATAAAATTAAATCAAACTGGGACAATTGTTTCAGCAGAAATAACTTCAGATGAAAATTCTAGGAAAATTAAAAATATTCCTGTCTTCCTGTTACCTCTACTGTCAGCATTTGAATTGAATGATTAAAAAAAAGTTTACAGAAATAGCACTAAAGAACAGATTTAAGAACTTTACTACTGCCAGCATACAGATCTTTACCAGAGATATTGCAACATGATGCCAAATTCTGAATCTGTGACTTGAAGCCAGCTTCGTAGATAGTCCAGTATCTTTAGTTAGTGCTTAAAAACATTATCCCTTTCTGTTTAACTATAACTTGAAAAAAATCTTCTTGTAGATAGTATATACATGATCTCTCTCAACAAGCCATTTTCATTTTGAATTCCTAAAAAGGTTGGACAATGAAACTAGCATATGGACTTTGCCAAGAAAAAAACCTACTTTTATATCTTGTTCTCACAGATTGCATCTGTGAATACAGCAACACAAAGCAATTGCAGGGGACAAAACAATTGTAAAAATAATGCAAATAGCATGCACAAGTTTTGAAAATGTTAAAATAAGTTTAATGTATGATTTAAAACTTCAAATTAATTTCCAACAAAGCAGTTCTGCTTTCCTATTTCTTGCATTCTCTCAGAATCACTAGGTGTCTGTTAATAAAACAAGAAGAATTTCGAAGATATTCAACAGTCTATTAGATAAGGAGAGTAGTAATAAGATACTAAATACACTATCTGAACAGCTCGTACTTTGCTTTCTCTCTCCTTCCTTGTTCACAAAACCTTTGTGAAAAATCAGTACATGAAAATCCTCCGATATCTGCTGATTATCTGCCCTGTTTTTACATCCAAGTACTATTACTTTTGTTTAAGATGAAAGCTTATGTTAACTCACATTATTCAGTCACGGCATTTTGCCCTCTCGAGCTAAGAAATGTAAGTCACATAGGATGCAGTTTTAAGAGAAGGTCTGCTCATACAGTCTTTGTACAAATAGCAACTCTACATTTAGAGACACAGTTATTAGCAATTTTGCCCAACTTCCTCCTAGGCTATAGTTAGGTAAGAATTAATTAATTCTGTCTTGTTCAAATTACTTCTTTAAGTTAAAGACTTGGGGGAAAAGCTAAGGTTAAGGGCAACACATATTTCACTTTGTTATACACAGAACAAGCAGCTTTCCTATTGCTGTCTCTGGTGCTTTGGGCAAAATTCACCACATTCCACATTAAACAAAACAATGGATTGCAGTTCAAGTCCTTTTGGTTTCCTGTTGCTAATTAGGGTTTTAAACAAGCCTTTAGAAGCATAAATGGATCAAATTTATAACAAAATGTCCTGGAGGCACAAATAGATTTAATTCCTTTCCTGCTGGTAATCTCTCTCTGTCCTACATATCCCATAGAATAACTCACTTCATTCTGATGGCTACTTCACCTCAAAGGTCTGACCCTCACTGGGGTGCCACTAGGCTAGACATTTACTTACAGCACCACAAAGTTCCCTGCAGTTTTTGACTCATAAATCTTTTTCTCCCAGCCATGCATTTCTTCCTCCCACCTCTGTATTGTAGAATACACTCATTCAGCAGCATCTAAACTTAAATGAAAAATAAAAAATTATAAATGTCATATAAAACAATGCCATTGTATTTTCCCCTAGGAAATATCACATCTTTTGTTACCTTTATTATCTTTACTTCTCTCTCACAGCATCTGAGAATGGTTGGGATGACATGACCTGGCATATTGACATCTTTCTTCAGCAATTAGTTGCACAAATAATAGATTCCTAGAATGGTCTGGCTTGGAAAGAACCCTAAATATCCACTGCCCCCACCATCGACAGGAACACCTTCCAATAGATCATGTTGCTCAGAGTCCCATCCAGTCTGGCCTCGAACACTTCCAAGGATAGGGCATCCACAACTTCTCTGGACAACTTAGTGTCTCACCACATTCACAATAAATATTTTCTTACTAATATCTAGTTTAAACCTATCTCTTCTAGTTTAAAGTCATTACCTCTTGTCCTGTCACTATAAGATCTCCCCAGAGCCTTCTCTTCTCCAGGCTGAACAACCCCAAATTTCTCAGCCTTTCCTTATAACAAAAATGCCCTCTGATCATTCTCTGGACTCTCTCCAATAGGTCTGTCCTTCTTATGTTGGGTGCACCAGAGCTGGACACAGCACATCGAGTGGGGTCTCATGAAAGCAGAGGAAAATTACCTCTTTCAACCTGCTGGGCAAGCTTCTTTTGATGCAGCCCAGGACTGAGCTGGTTCTATAGGGTGAAAGCACATATTGCTGGCTCATATGAGCTACTTGTCAACCAAAAATTTACAGAGAATATTTATTCATCACTTAGTAATTTATTGGAAAATTATTTTGTGTTGTGAAGATACCCTTATACATTACCAAATACCACTTACAGGCTCTGAAGTTCTCAAAAGAAGTTCAGACTGTGAAATATAGTGTTGCTCATTTAGGTCCACTCTAAGAGTACATCTAGTTTGCCACTGACCCAACTCACAAAACAAAGAAACACTGTAGATCCCAATCATACAATGATCTCCCTTTGCGGCTCCGTATTAATGCAGAAATTTATTGATATAGATTTGAAATGTTTGCCTGCATCATTGAGCTCTACTCCAAACAGAAGACATTTGTTACTACCAAGATAGAGTTTCTGGATATAATTACTTAAGAGTTTAAAATCAGAAAGGAAAGAAACACTGTTAACTAGGTTGCTTGAAAGAAACAGGAAAAAAAAATCATAAGCTTTACGGTACCTGTAAAACCTTCTTGTAAAACGTTTCTAAATGTCCATCGGCCCCCTCCATTTCCTTCCCCCAGAAAATTATGCAGAGGAAAGCCAACTGCATGCCTTATGTCACTTAGGCTGACCTATTTCCCAGGGAGGGATGCTGGCACCATAAACTCAAAACCTGTATGAAGCACTGGACCTCTACTATCTGAGAATTTGTTTTTCACTATATAGTCGAGGAAAGGTACACAGAAAGAGTTGCTAAATGCAGCACTCTCAGCACTTTAAGGAGTTGTGCTCCCTGCTGGTTCAACAGGACACATTAAGTATGCTAACATCAGGCCTTTGGGTGTGACAACAAACAGGAGTTGTGGTCTCCTCAGGCAGATAATATCCCTCACTAGTTGAGAGCCTTCAGACATTTGGCCAAAAATAAAATTCAAGAGTTCCTCCACCTGTAGAGATATACAGATATTATGGACATACATAGAACAATTATAAATGAATGAAAAAAATCTTTATTCACCTATAAAGCTTGTCTTTTGATTAAACAAAAACAGTATTATACAGATTCAGATATAAGTAAACTTCCTTATTCCCACCAGACCTCATTAAATATTAATTCCAAATCAGTTTTAGCTTCTTAAAAAAAAGAAAAATCATTTTCATAATCCTTTGCTTAGATATTTTGCTTGATCTTTTCACTTCTGTCTCTTTTGAGATGAAATGGCAGTACTTTATCTCCTTTGTATTTGTATTCTTCCAGGCTCTGCCTGCAGCTGGGGGAAATTGGACTCTATAATCAACCAGATCCCTGTAGTCCAATGTTCTGTCTTCTTGCCATTGAACATATCATTAGCTCAAATGTGGGAAAAGTTTACAAATGAGTAATGGTAAATTTGTTGCTCACTGGACAAAAGAAAAACCCTGAAGACTAATGTATGTCACTGGAACAAGGATTTTTGACTTGAAATCCAAGAGTATCAATATTATTCCACTTGATTCTTTTCAACATCATATCCTAAATATAGATATATTTCCTGGAAAAGTTCCTAAAGGATAGAGTTCCAGGTGTCCTTTACTCTAAAATGGGTCTAACTCTGATATAGCTTGAAGGCAGATTAACATGTGTAGCCTTCCCCTGTCAGGGCGTGCCGAGGGGTGAGTGTGCCCCTGCACTCCCCGGGGATGGCTGAGGGGAACGGAGGACAAAGAAGGTGCTGGCGCCTCTCCATGGTTACATATAATATAAGTTTATTCACTCCAGAGGCAACAGGCCACCTGGAGGGGCCAAGCTTATGGGGGATAACCAAGGAAGAGCCCTTCCCATTTCCAGCGCCTGGTTCTTATAGGGGCTCCAGCCAATGGGAAGGGAGGACAAGGGAAGGGACAAACCATCTGGGGTGAGGGGTGGGGCACATCATAACAGGACATACCATGTAACAGAACAATAATATACGGTGAGAAATACATGCTAATCACACATTGCAACAAACATGTCACTCCGTTATCTTAAATAACTTTCAGAAAAAACTATCAGCTGGCAAGAAATCCATGAAACTCATTGTATACAGTTCCCTTGCCCATTATAAACACTTCAGGCTTAGAAATTAACATGGTAAGAAAATTTCACTATTCATAAGCAAGTTCTCTTAAAAATTAAGATTACATGGTCTTGCTGCATGAATACGCTAAATATATTATTTACTTCTCCACTATTTTAAATAATTTTGTTCATCATATGCATGTTTTCAGATCTACACCTTTATCTCCTGCTCCAACTCTCCAAAACCTCATAACACTTGTGTCTGGTAATATAAAAAGTTTTACATAGGCACCAGACACCTGACATAATGAGGCAGTGATTTAAAATAAAATCTGCCAAAATAGCTACAAAATTGCGGAAAACCTCAAAATAAGCATTCTTGGGAGAGCAGGAGAGAAATGAGATCTGCAAGTTGAAATTTAAATCTGACAGAGGTCAAAAATAAAGCGGTTTAGTTATACCTGATTATCATAGGTCCCTTATTACACTACCATGTAAAACATATCTGGTCTTGGCTGTGATCAAGCATGCTGTTGAATCCAGAAACAGAGCTCTAGAATACTTTGTGTTGTTTTGCTGTTACAAGATTGACATTTACAACTGCTCAAAATGCTCTAAATTCACCTTAGAAAAAGCACCATCTGGCTATTACTGGCTGCAAATTACCAGCTGTGAAATATTACTATATTAAGAATGTCAGCCAAAACAACAGCTGACCTTTCATGCAATAGAAATGCTGTGTATAAACCTCGCAACATTTTGATCCAGATTTCAACTTGCAAACAAAACTTATGCTAATTTTGCCTTTTTACTGAAGGGTGCATTTTCTTTAATATTTTAAGCATAAAAAAGATAAAATCAAAAACCTAATTTTTGAAAAGGTCTAACTGATGTTTCCTCATTATCACTGTAATTAGTGGAGGATTTGTCTTCATCACAGATGTGAGAATAGAACTTATACTGTAATTTCAGGCATTTTCTCAATATTCATTCCTCTATATTACTTTTCTTTCCAGGGAACTTCTTTCAACAAGAATTGTAAATGCTCTGATTTATTTTTTTAAAAATGAAACTAATATTCATATGTGGGAAAGTAGTTTTCAGGGAAGAAAATGTTTTGGATGGATAATCTGGGGGATTTGAAGGGGAGGTTGCATTGGTTTTTGCTTGTTTTCTCCATTTCTTCATTGAGTATTTCATATACGTATATACAAAATCTTCTGGGGAAAAATGTTATAAATACTAATATGACTTCCCATGGCAGGAAGAACTGGTATACATGACAATTTGTTTTTTTTCCAGATTATATTAGCTGGTCCAACAGAACATAAAATTTTTCCATTCAAAGTTTGCCACAATATATCCTAGACCTTGACAAAAGGATCAGTATTAATGACAAATGCAAGAAAAAAAGTGGTGCTGTGCAACAGCTTAGCAGAATAGTAGACAGGCAAACCCTTGAATATTTGTCACAATGGAAAGGATATGAACAGTTAAGATACTTTGAAAAAACTTTTGCCTTTATCAGGCTGTATATCAACTGTGAGATTAATTCTCTCAAGTATTGTTCTTTTTAGGCAGAATATATTATGAAAAACAGATGAAAAAAACCATGATGTTGAATTAATGAAGCTGAAATTATGAAAAATCCCCTATGTGATACTGCATATTTCCTTCTATCTTCCATAAATGTTAATTAACAATGAATATTAATGTAATATCACAAAGATTATTAATCCAGAGAAACAGCTTGGTAATGATGGCTTAGTATACAACTGAGTAGCCACTCAATAAGTCAACGGCAATAACTGGAAAATATGCATGCTCTTAGCCCAAGGAAGTGTACAAATGATCATTTAATCAGATTTAAATTAGCACATTCAGAATTGATTCAAAACATTTGACTAATCATTATGCTTCAGATAACAAATAGGAACTCATTTCACACTGTGATAAAACAAGTGTCTGGTGTTTCTAAACCTGAAAATGTCACACTACCTGCGTGACTTTTAGTTCAGGTGTAACAACCATCTTCCACCAACTCAAAAGACGTGGAGGAACACCATTGCAATGTTTGGACTTCTGCCACCTCACAAAGAGGCTACTGTCAGTGTTCAGTTACTGCATGATGTCCGAATATAATCAAAAACACAGTAAACAAAGTCACATCCTAGTAAGCACCTAGCCCAGCTGCTGTCTCCAAAACAGATAAACTATGCAGGAAGACCACTTTTTAGGAAGGACACTGTCATCCCATCTATTTCCTCAAACCATTCCAATATTGCACATTGTTGTAGGAATAGCATACAGCCCATCCAGCCAAATGTTTTACGGAACTGTAAATCCAACATTTCCTTGTTGTGTTATAACTTCCAGTTTTGAGTTTGGCATAATTTAGACATAGCTTACTTTGGACTCTCTTCAGTTAAGTTACTTACATTAACTATGTGAAAGCTCATATGCAGCTTTTTTCCTCAGTTTTATAAAGTTGTTTCAGACTTTTTTACCACTCAGGAAAGGCAGCACACTTAGCTTAGTTCAGAGGTAAATATCTATCATCTGCAAGCTTGGAAGTTTCAATCTTCATTTTATTTCCTAGGACATTACTGAAGTTAAATAAAGTCAATCCCATCATAAACCCCACAGGACTCCACTGCTGTCCCATTCCTCTTCCTTTACCCTGAAAAGTGGTTGCTAAGCCCTACCCTTCCTCTCTTAACTGTCTTTCAGTAGAACGCAAGTCTTCTCCCAAAGCCATGTGTTAGTATTCAACATAACTCTGACCAGGTTCTTTTAGATATTCCATATATAAAAGGTATAATGTTTAATATTAAATTTACTTAATTGGAGATGTTTGATGTTACATAGGATTGCAGATTTAGCAGAGTGACAAAAAAAATACATGTGAAATATAATACACGTGTAAGTTACACTTAGCAAAATATAGGAATCTCTACGTACAGTTCAATCTTTTTACTAGTCCTGTCTCAAAAACATGCTGATTGTCACAACAAAGGAATACATGGGTTGAAAGTACCTCAACAGTGTTGCTCTCTTCAAAATATTTTATACTCTTTTTTGGGCCAAGCCATCATTCTGGACTGACTAACTCAGATAGACATTTACACCTCCAGTTAATGCACTCAACTGTTATTTATTAACAACAAAACCCACTCTCGTCCCTTCTGAGTGAAGGCAAAAGTCAGCTTCTTTGCATCATACTCTGGGCTTCATGTGCATATCACCCTTGACCATCTCCACTGATCATTCTTCTATCAGGGCTTTATTCATGGAGTCATATTACACCCCTATGGTTTTAGTCAGTCACACCATGGTAACTGACTTCCTTCTTTACATCTACTAGATTTCCTTTATGCACATTATACCATATTGAGAGAAGTGTTACACAGGTCATTAGTGAAGCAGGCCCTCCCTCTACAGAAACCATGCTGGCTCCTAGACAGAGTTTATCCATTTTCTTGTATTTGTTATTGCATTTTCTGTCATCTCATCAGAAGTAAACACCAGCTTCATTGCTCCACAGCTGACAGGATGTCCTCCAGAGCCCTGTTACAGGTAGGATTGCAGCAGCAATATTCCACTGCTTCCACACAGCTCCTATTTGTAATGTTTGGCTGCAGATCCTGGTCAGTAATTTCACATCTTCAGGGGTTCAGAGTTCTCTAGTGAATACCATCCTAGCCCTACTGGTTGCAACTTGTCTATCAGATCTAATATAACCCATATATTTACTCCAAATGAGCTAATGTCTCTGCTCTATGTGTTGAAAAGGTTGGGTCACTGGGAATCTCTCCAAAACCTACAGCAGTGAAGACCAGTGCTAGAATTCACCTTACTTCTCTGCTGCTTCTCTGGCTTTTTTGTCACCAAGTAATAACACTAACTACCTACCTGGTTCCTCAGCTTTGAAGTATTTAAAGAGCTTCTTCATATGAGCTCAAGCATGTCATCTGTCATATTCTGTAGGCTTTCCTGTTCTTCTCACTTTCATTCCTACCACTCCTTTTCTTTTTTTAAAGATGAACCTCTCAGTCTTACTTGTTTGCTGTTTGAACCTCAGCTTATTAGACCTTCTAGTAAAAGGCAGTTTTAGATGCCTCCAGACTGCTTGAATTTTATTGCACTGCTGCTTTTAAGGGGTGTTGTCTGGTTTTGATAATTTCTCATTTTCATATACTTCCAACTTTTAAAATAGATGCATGACTGACTTTGTTTTGTCTGCTGCTTTCTGCTAGAATATAAACTTAATTGTACTACAGTAACTACTATGGAGCAGCTCATAACAGCATTGAACAGCACTCAGTGTAAACCAAAAAGGCATATTTTGCTGTTACAAGTAGTTTGTCTCAGAAGCAGCCAATTATGGTGTCTAGAAATCTGTATGCAGTAGCTTAGATTTCTCACTATTCTACCTGCCTTAAAATTGTGATTTGACCAATTTTGTTTAACGCTGTGTTCATTATCTTTCCTAACTACGGTATAAACAGTATAATCAATACAGTTTTATTGTTAGAATCTGGGAATTCTGGCCACAAGAGTTCCATAGCACTTCTCTTTTTCTTTAAAACTTGTCCTGTTATGCTTCACATAATTTTACATATACATTGCCTTTCACCCTCCCACCAGTGTAAACTAATTTGATTCCTGTAAAAGTAGTAGCCCACTAACATTATGTTTCCATGCATTTGCTACTTCCAAAGTGGATGTTTGCAACAACCACTTGACATCATACGTTCTAATTCTCTTATCTCAATTTTTCAGAATTTAGGCTGGTGTAAAAGTACTTCAAAGCTTTAACACTCACTCTCACTTAATACTGCACATATGAATCAATTGGCACCACAGGTGAACTAGTTTACTGTCGCTGTTGGGACGGACGGGGCGACGTTAATCACGCTTGTGCTGCGTGTTCAGGGGTGCTGAAATGTAACAATTTATTGTTTACAGAATAGACATTTATAGACATCAGAAGGTTTGCATATTCTAACATAATTGGTAGAAA
The DNA here is from genome assembly GCA_013390005.1 of Calyptomena viridis. Taxonomy (NCBI): domain Eukaryota; kingdom Metazoa; phylum Chordata; class Aves; order Passeriformes; family Eurylaimidae; genus Calyptomena; species Calyptomena viridis. Next base: position 66,332 of record WEIV01025897.1, read on the forward strand.
GTTATCTAACTACTTCACCATTGGCTAAAGGCACAACACTTGCTCTCTGCTCATCTCAGCTGCCTTTTCTCTCTCCAGGCATGCAGAATTGCATGCCTATCCCTGACAGTTTACCTCCTTTATTTTTTGTGTGGTTTCTTTCAGATTTTTAGGAATACATCGGACATTGTTCACATCTGCCTCTGAGCTTTCTAAGAGCACAATTTCTAAGTTTCAATATTGCTCTGTAACCTTTCTAATCCAGTATAATCAGTCTGACTTGATTGTGATTAACAAATAGCTCATCCTTCCTATACAGTTTCCTCTTGCCCAGAAAGATTCCTCAGTTCCAAAAGTAAATATACCTCATTTTTACATCATGTACTCATGTTTATACTATTTTAATTTATCATTATCATTTATACCTCATCCATACATTGAGACCTTAAAACTCTGCCTGATATTATGGATAAAAAACTTGAATGAACTTATGAGGGTCCTGGACCCTGGTCTCTGCCAAGCAGCCAAGTTAAAATCCTAAACACCTTTCCTACATCTTTGCAATTACTATGTTGCTGGTACCAACATAGGGAATAATTACTGTTTGTTCACCTACATTCCTGAATAGACATCTTCTCATGTTCATTACTTTTGTGCCTACCATAAAATTTACCATTGCAGTCCTCCTGGATGTCAAAAAATCTTATGAATCTATACATCACTTAATTTGTCCTTACTACCACCTATTTATTCCTAGTTGTGGCCACTCCTCTGCTTTACTCTCAGGACAAGAGGACATTGACCTCAGTTACAGTGCAAATCTCAATCAAAAGCTTCCTTGTTAGTAGAGCATTCTCCATCTTGAAAACTTGGTCCTTTTCTGTAGCACAGGGACTGCAATAACAGAGGTGAGGCTATCCTGCAAGTTTTCCTGTCAGCCTCCTGAAAAAAATTTGTTTCCTCAATTTGCTTAATTCAGGACATCCCAAGATCACATGCCTGTTCATTTGGCACTAGTGAATCCTTGTATTGTATTGACAAATACAAAATCTGCTCCTTGGATCAGTCATTATATGTACTACACTTTGCAACAAACTCAGTAAGCCCTGCTCTACTGGTGGTTTCCAGCTGCATTTTGATATTTTTAAAATTTTAAAAAAATCTTTGTGGACTAATACTTGTGGGTTTTTTCCTTAATGAGTTGATTATGGTTATTTCTTTAGGATAACCACCTACAGGTGAGAGATATTCACAAACATAAAAAGAAAACAAGGTTCAGGAAAGTCAGCGACTACATTTCTCCCTGGACAGTAACAAGGATAAATCCTGAAAAAAACCTGCAGACTTGTTTCTATTCCTTACTTCTTAGGAGATTGGCTTTACTGGCTTTAACCAACATTAGCTGGGAATCCTGACAGAACAAGTTTCACATTAAAGACCTGAGCAGCAACCTGAACCCTCTATTGAATATTTATACTGACCAAGATAACCATAGTATCCATATCTCATGAAGTTTACACTGATTTTTTCTTTTTTTTAAGAGATAAAAACACAACCCAATTCAAGAGCCTTGGTTATTCACTTATATCAACTTAGACATACACATGTGCACAGAAAGTTACTGAAGCAGGTCTAACTACATCAGTAATTATATCACACAGAATGTGCCTAATGCACCTTTATCTTGGGCCTGATCCAGAGCTTTAACAGGTAAGCATCCCTACCTGCTGCTGTAGTGTGCAAATTATCAAGAAACCACAAACTGAACCTCAGCTGGAGATGCCAACTGACAACACTGCAGCAATAAGAAACAGCTTGTTCAGTCATCCATTAGTTGTATCTGACTGGGTGAACACTTGTCTACTATAGCAGCCATTTACTTACAATTCATTGAAAGCATCTGTAGCAGTGGTTTTTATGGAAAAGGAACGGCTGCAAATTATAGCAGAGAGACTATTCAAAAAGCTACTCTTGCTCAGGTGTTTCTTATAGCACTCAGAAAACCATTTCTGGCTCATAGTCCAATGCTTTACATGGCACACCCTGCTTAATGAGACATCAAGCACATTAGGTGGGACAGACTTGTAAGATAAGATTTTCCAAGGAATGAAATTTGATACAGTCTAGGCTTGCTGGTTTAGCAGTACAGCTAGGCAGTGTTTACACTTACAGAAATGTACATAGAAAATTCAATAATTAGTACAAATCAGTCCCTGTAGCTTTCTTTCAAGAACAAAGGCAAACAGATTTTAACTTCAGAACTCCACAGATTAAGTTGCCTTTTTTTTTCCAAAAGATAGCTTTAAGTAGAATAGTTCAGTAGTCTAGAAGAAAGTTTATAAAATGTGTGGCAAATATGAAGTCTTGCCCTGTTTCTATTCCATTGTGGTGAAACCCCACCTACTGCATCCAGCTCTGGGGTTCCCAGCACAGGAAGGACATGGAACTATTGGAGAGAGTCCAAAGGAGGACCACAAAGACGATTAGAAGAATGGAGCACCTCTCCTACAAGAACAGACTGAGAGAACTGGACTTGTTCAGACTGGAGAATGGAAGGTTTTGGAGTGACAACTGTGACTTTCCAGTACCTGAAGGGAGCCTAAAGAAAGATGGAGAGGGACTTAGAGTGTGTGGTTTCAAACTGAAAGAGTAGGGTTACATCAGATCTTAAGAAAAAAAGTCCTTACTGTGAGGGTGGTAAGGCACTGGAACAGGTTGTCCAGAGAAGGTTTGCATACCCCATCCCTGGAAGTATTCAAGAACAGGCTGAATGGGACTCTGAGCAACCTGGTCTAGTGAAAGGTGTCCATGATGTGGGAATTAGAACAAGATGATCTTTAAGGTCTCTCCCAACACAAATCATTTATGATTCTCCACAGAAAGTTTGTAAGGGAGCTGCCTAGAATAGAAGTATAGTGGAGAGAGAAAGGGGAATTAATTAATAATTGAGATTTCAAAATCAATTCATTAATTAGAAACTAATCTACTTTCCACTCTGTTCTTATATTCTGTATTTTATTTCTTTACTCTTACTATTTAAAAAAAAATAAAGAAAAGAAATTCCCAAAGTTTTATGAAAATTATCTGAACTAATTTTGTTAAAGTAATCCTCTACTGAAAGCTTGGATTCATTAGCAGAAGGTTCTTATCAGATTATTGAGTTGGAAAGGACCCACAAGGGCCATCGAGTCCAACTCTTAAGTGAGTGGCCCCATATGGATTGTAACTGCAACCTTGGTGTTATTAGCACATGTTCTAGCCAACTGAGCTAATCTCCAGGTCATCAAGATAACAGATTTGATAGTTCTTCTATTAAACTACCTAAAATCTTTATATAAAATGAAATTGAAAATTTTCATTCTGAGAACAATATCTTTGCAAAGAAGTACATTCAAACAAACAAGCAAAAAAACCACTGATCATTGTAGTTTTGTCATAATGAGTAACCAACATAAATCCAGTGTGACGGTGCTTTTATGGGTTTATACATTTATAAGGGTTTGATATATAGTTTTGTTAACTTTCATATATACTCCCTGTAAATTTTGTTAACTTTCATATATACTCCCTGTAAATAGACTGTTCTAGTCTCCCCCTGCCCTTTCCCATTTGGTTACTCCTGACAATGTTATCCCTGCCCTCAGCTGTATCCCCTCCTTGGACCCCTCCTCCCTTATTCCATATTTGTATCCCAGCTCCCCCNCCAGTAACTTTTAAATAGCCAAGTAGTACACAGATATTTTTGAACTTCCTCTGTTTTGTGGATCTGTTCTATGATGTCTATCTGTCATGAGCAGCCATTGCTGGGACATACAGAGAAGGATATAATGTTTTGAAGAGTCTGAGTGCTCCTCAAATTCTGACAAAAATAAAAATACACTTAATAACTCATTATGTACTCTTTTCTGTTTTGTGCTAAGAGATCTGACTAGTTACCACATATCCTGACTTAAAAAGAATAGACTAAGTTTTACTTTAATAACTAGATCCTGTTGCAGAGACTCTCATAAGGTAAATCCGGACTTGGCATAACTACGAGACACTTAGCTGTGGAACATCAGGAATAACTTACACAGCACTCCCATTCAAAAACCCTAGGGAGACAGGTTTGTAGCACTGAAAACTGAACACTATAGCAGGTATTAAACCAACAATCTTCTGGATAAAATAACAAATGCATGCACACCATCTGATCTTTTTTTCATGTTCCTAATTCTTTTCTCATTACCATCTCTTTATTTGCTACCCTTTCCCAACATTTGTTCCTACTTGTAGACTATCAACAGTGCCAGGGAGGCAGTGGACAATAAAGTGAAAGTCCTCTCTTATCCCATCTTATTAGTCATAGTCCTTGCCCCATTCATTGTAGTTTGGTTTTCTGAGCACGGCTCACCTCAGAAAAATACCAACCAATTACCTTACTTGATTTTTTTTGTTGCCAGGATTCAGAAACTGCTGTACACCCACCTTTTAATCTTTCCTCCAGTTCATATTTATTAACTTTTTTCCCCCATAAAAGGCTATTTCAACTTGCTACAATTCCTATTACACCTCTCCCTTTGTCTATTTCTCTGCTGTGCATTTCTGTTCTAGGCTAGCTGCTGTTTCCCACAGTTTTTCCACTGAAAAAGCAAATCTGTAGTATCAGACAGAACAACAATTGCTATGATAATTGTGTTAAAGACATCAGTCAGTAACTGCAAATGTCATCTTTTACTTCATTTAAATTTTCTAAATAGAAAAAAAAGAAATCAATGTGGTTATGGAAAACTGCTATGGTATTGGCAGAAAGACATCTCTGATAGGAGTCCACATATTCATCTTGTTTCTATATGAATTCTTTCAATTACAGGATAATTAGAACACTTGTTTTCTTTTTTTCTTCTTTTTAAGGAAGACAAAAATATGTTTTCTAACATAAAGAATTAGGATTCTATTTAATTAAAGCATCCCTATAAATATTGTATGCAACATTATCAGGAAATACAAATGTCAAGATCCCTTCTTCTAAATTGGAGTCTTTCTTCTTATCAAAGTCCCAATACCAGATAAAAGAGGTCGGACTTGCAGCTTTTCCAGTTTCTCTTGTTGTTTATTAAGTTCTTATCTCCATTTCAGCATGCCGTCCTGTACCCCGGAATTAACACTCTGAAACATGTGCTGCAAAAGCCATGAAATGGCGACTGCAGTAAGATTTTAAGGACTTTGTTATCCAATTAGCTGATACAACATACTATATTTATAATTCTGTACCAATAACTATCACCTATTGCTAACACATTTCTTCTACCTCAAATCTATTCTACCAATGCCTTTGTGCCACCTCCACTGCAGTACATGGAGCAAGAAGAAGAAAAGAGAACTTAGGGCAACACCCAAAATCCTCCATCTTGTCTTCTTTTACATCCATACTATAAAACCCAAAACTACAAGCTTCACCTCTGTGATAAACTAAACTATAATCTAACTTATGTTTTTACTACTTTTACTTCATCCATGAGTGTTGGAAGCTCTTCCCATGGGCACAGATCAAAGACTCTGTCCTCCTAGGATTCCGGCGAGGGTCCCAGACCCTCAAGGGCAATCTGAGGGATAGTCCAGATATCCTGGACTTCAACATAAAAAAACCCCCAAACCAACAGAACAATATCAGTACATCTTGCAAACAAAGTTTCTCCTCTAATATGTTTCAAAACAGATGAGAGTTGAAACAAACCTTTTGAAAGGGAACTAAATGATAACTGCCCTAACTCTTCAAAATTTTACCTGCAGAGTGGAAGCTTGCAGAAACCAACAAGTTTGAAAGAGACTAGGAATGCAATTTCCTCTAGAATGAAAGAGAAAACTACTAAAAAGTACGGGATTTCCCAGTGATGCTCGGGTTCCTGCTAGATTCCCTTTTAGGTAATGACTAATTCAAAGCTCATCCTAAAATGAAATCTGAACTGGGAAGAGGGCTAAAGAATATTTCGTAGGCTAAAAATATTGAGTAGGAGGACTCCCTAATCACTCAAGATAGGTTGTTTTGTTTTTTAATTATTTGCTTGGGTTTTTTCAATTCGTTTTGTTGATTTTTTTTAAACAGTGATGGTGAGCTTAGGTCAGTGACACAGTTAGAAGCCAAAAGTCTCCCAGTGTCAAGACTCCTTGTTCCCTTTCTGCCTACCAGACGCTCCACACTCATTAAGGCATAATGCACACCAGTGCTCAAAGCCGTAATGTATTGATATAAAATAGCAAATTAAAAAAAGACAGTAATGCTTCCATTTGCCTGCAAACAAATCTAATTCAACACAGCATGTTTGTTTCAAGAGAATACTATAACCTAAGTAAATTCTTGCAAAGATACAATTATGTAAAAAGCTTTAATACATTTTATGTTAGTGCTTATTGTTTTATCTTAATCTTAAGTACTACAATTAAAGTTCCATTATCAACTATCAATCAACCCATCCCTAAGCATTTTGTAATAATTAAAGAACATCAACCCTCCTCTGCTTTTTTGCCTTCTCTTGAGTTTCATAAACATGCTATGTGCCTATTTATAACTGAAATAACTAGTGGGAGTCATTAAAACTTCAATAAATCAAACATTAGCAAGAAATAAAAAACAGCAATCAAAAAGTAACCAGCCAACCTCATCTCTGCCCCTTTTTACATAGTTTCCTTTTAAACTCAATAGCAAAGCTGGGACACATACAGGAAATCAATTAATTTGCTTCTGCCTCTTTGCAGGGATTCATTAGCAGGCAAAGGAAAAATAGCAGCAGATATGGGATATGGAATTGCTGCCCGAATCTCTAACCAAAAGAATTTGAGCTGACAAAGAAAAAAAAAAATCAACTTCTAGTTTTTCTTTTTTTTTCCTAGGGTTTTCCTATTGGTTTTCTATTCTTGCCTAGTTAACTTCAATAATAGCTAACCGATAGGAAAATGAAACAGCAGGAGAGGGCATTCCTGTGAGACAGATCAATCTCGACTGAAGTGGTAGCCACTGCCTGCCCCAATCCCAGGCACCACAATACTCAGGCACTGGGGGGAAAAAATAAAGCAGCATCAGGAAAGTTAAAAATCCAATCCAAGCTGTACGGCATATCCAAAAGATTAGTTATGTCTGATCTCTTCTGTTGCTGAAGCATGTGTAATATCCTGCTATCAAAGTAACTTTCTTAAACATGAGTTCTAATGATTTTAAGTTTCGTCATTTAAAGATAACCTTCAACTCAGCTTCAGGTTGTTAAGTCTCTTAAAATAACTGAAGAATCCTGAAAAACTCAAATAGAGGAATCTGAGTGCACTTCATGGTTCAATCAGCTTCCTTGATAACTTCTGTATAGTTCAAGTCTCCTGTGGCTTTTGTTTAAAATCTGGTATTCAAGTATCCATTTCGGAGTATGAGACTGATGTTCAAAGTCAAGATTTTATTGAGCAGAGGAAAAAAAAAAAGAAAAATTGACTTCCCCTCAAAATTATCATCTTAACATACAGAATAGTTGGTCATTTTGCTTTTGAAGCAGCAATAAGGGGAAAAAAAACCAACAAAAAGACAAAACCAACTCTTTTCTTAATAGAAAGAAGAATCTGGATGTAGGCCTAAAAAAAAAAGTATCTGGACAAGCCTACATCTGGATGGGTGCATAAAAGGAATAAAAGAAAAGCAGTACTAAGAACTATTCAAAACTAGTAGAGACAGTCAAAAACATTCTAGCAGAACTGCTCGAAACCTTATATTGACAGACAGGATACCCAAACTGCTGGGAAGGGGGGTTGAGATACAATGAGAATGTCTTCCCTCCTCCAGGAAAGGGAAAGGTCTTGGCTAGAAGAAACTGAGACAACATATACCAAATAACCTGCTCTGCTATACAGAAAACAGCTGACATTTTTCTTCCAAGCTCTCCCCTTTCATGCACAAAAATACAAATAATCATGGCTCACATAGTCTTTGGAACTTCAGTCTTCTTCAAACTGACTTCCAGCCCAAAGAGCTCAGCAACCTCTGCAAAGTTCTTTACCAACCTGCACCTCAGGAACTTTAGCATCATCCTCACATCACCATGGGCAAATCAGAGCTTAGATCACTCCAGCAGTTCAGCTATCTAGGAAGCATTATTTCCTCAGATGGTAGAACTGACAGAGATAGACAACAGGTTAGCAAAGGCATACAGATCTTCTGGAGTCTGGTGCAACAAATACCTGAAGTACAAAGATTAGTGTTTATAAAGCAATTGTACTGTCTACTCTTTTATATGGGTCTGAATCATGCGTCATCTACTGCCATCACCTGCGACTACTTGAACACTTCCTCTGTAGAATCCTAAACATCCACTGGACTGACTATGTGACTAATGCCATTGAACGGGCAGATGTCACCAGTATTGAGGCCATGCTGCTGAGAATGCAACTGCACTGGGCAGGGCACGTTTCCAGGATGGAGGATCACCGCCTCCCCAAGATTGTGCTTTATGGGGAACTCACCACCAGCTTCTGCAATAGAGGAGCCCCAAAGAGGAGATACAAAGACTCCTTGAAACAACACCTCAGTCTTGGCCATACTGACCACCATCAGTGGTCCACTCTGGCCTCAAATCGGGAAACATGGAGACACACCATTTATAACACTGCTGCCTCCTTTGAAAACTCATGTAGAATTAGCTTGAGGAGGAAAAGACAACACAGAAAGAACCGCACCTCGTCAATACCACCCAAGGAGACTTTTAGCTGTGCCTTTTGTACCTGGACTTGTCTATCCTGCATTGGCCTTTTTAGCCACCAGCGTGTTTGTAGCAAGCATAGGTAGAGCCTTTCCCATATCTTCGTTTGTGAAGCTTAGCCATGATGATGATATAGTCTTTAGAATTAAACTCTGCATCTGGATCCAAATTAAGATTCTTTTCTTCTTTACATGTAAGCATATATAAAGCTGTTGGTGGTATGGAACCAAGTAACTGACTATTAGTCAATCTATAGTGATAGGTTATTTCTTTGATACAGTACCTTCTGGCAGCTCCCTATTTCAACTCAACTATTTCAGTTACTTTTTGCATAAAATAATTACTACTTACTAATTACCACTTGTTTGGATGTCCAGGAAGGATAGTTGAGCTAAAGCTACTATTCATTTGCACTTAAGTTTAGAAAACTTCACAGAATAAGTGGAAAGGAATGCAGCTTCTTAGGTGAGAACACCTAAAGAAGAAACCAGTAGCTCTCTATACACCCATCCTTGGATGCTGTTGTATTTTGTTTGTAGTAAAGATTTAATGACACTGGATAAGTAACATCAGTTAAAAGCCTGCACTGAAACAATTTGTTCATTATTTCTGGTAGGTTTAATCCATGTAGAAACTAGTTACTGCATTACATTTGTCTCCTACAATTAGTTTCATTGCCGTGACTACACCTGCATTTCTCTATTTCAAATAAATACAGCTAACTTACTATATGTCCTCTTAATGAGGTCCATCAGACAATATTTGTATTCCACTTTCAGTTGTTTAACTATGTTAACATTTCCATTGTTCTGATGAATTTTTTTATGTTGGAAACATGCCTCAGGTAAGGTATTTGAGGAAACAAGCTAAAAATAAGTCATGTCAAAAACTGAAAGTGGATGCTACTATTTTTCTCATTTAGAAAAAACAAGCCTGTTGAAGTGTGCAGCTTACAGTCTTTAGGATCTTTTCATATTTGTGCAGAAAATAAAAATCAGTCCAGTGGAAAAATAAAAAGAGCCCAACAACACTAGCTCTGTTATTATCATAGATGACAATGTATACATATAACAAGAGAATTATTATTTTCATAATGCAGGATAATTTTTTAGATTTTTTTCTGGCCTTTTACTGCTTGGCTCAGCAACTTTACTGCTCTTTAGCATATTGGGATGCTGTTTTTTCCTAGTAATTACTCATTGCTACAAAAACATGTCACTTTTGAGTTGGCTTGATTCGAACACGGTCATGGAAAAAAATTAACAGGGTAATTAATTTGTTTACATCCATATACTCAAAGTCTCATTTCTCTCAACAGCAGTATAAAAATGCTGAATGAATGCATTCAAAAGGGTCCCATGCCAATCTTTTCCTCCTCAGTTTTCTGTCTCTTGATCTCCATTTCTTTAAAACAAGAAAAAAAATCCATAATTTTCCATATTTTTCAGTTTCTAGATTGTTTAATAGACTGAAGGTAACTCTAGTCACTTCATGCTTTGTATACACAACCAATTTGTGAAAATGGAAGCTCAATTTGTAGATCTTCGAAAAGCAAGATCTACCTTTTCTATAAAAAAACCCTCAACAACTCAACCAAACAAGAAAAAAAAAAAATCAAACAATCGCAAATATTTTAAAAACAAGCTGATAATTCTAAAGTGTTTAGCTGAAAAGTGTGTGAATTTTCACTGAATGCACAAGAAGTCTGCTTTGAAAATAGGGTACCTTAAGATGTCTCAGGGTAAACCTTGAAAGTAACCTGTTATTTTGAAAAAACTTGCTTGCATATATTAGCCTTAAGAGTCTTTGTTACACCATTCATGTCCACACAGTTTTGAAAATTTAGAATCCAGTGAGTTGGAGCAGTGAAAGACCCAGAAAGACTCATTATAAATCTAGAGATGTTTCTCAGGCATCATGTGCCCTCAGCTTCATGAGAGGCTTACATGAAGATTGACAGCAGGTAGCAAAATAACGTTTAAAGTGAGCATCAAATGTATTTTTGAAAGGGGAGATAACTGAGTAGTACTTCAGGAAACAGAAGCAAGAGACTTAGCGACAAGTTAGTTGGACAAAACCATTTCACTCCTCTGCTCAAAGAATAAAATGGGAAATAACACTGAAGTACTTGAATAACTCTGGTTTCCCTGATAAATCACATATCCGGACAAATACCCAATTAAACGATTCATTGAAGTAAAATATGTCTTTTTTTTTCCTATTGTTCTCATTTCATTTTATGGTCTCAGTAACATTTTCAGGTGTGTAGTTACTACAGAATGATTACACGTTTGATCTAAAGTCATAACTGAAAACTCATGACTGGGAACCAAGGCCAGGAATATTTCTGATTGCCACAGACCAGGACAGAGCTTGAATTTTTGAGAGCCTCTAGCAGTATGCATAGATGTCACTCGTTTATACAAAAGGAATAGCAAATGAAGGTTCACAACTAGAGCCACTTTAGCAATGATGATTTTATTTCCTAAACCTCTCATCACTTACTGTCTGGATTATAAAAATGTAATTACTTCTTTGTGTTATTTTTTCCTGTTCTTTGCTGCTCGTAATACCTCTACAGCTTGATAGGCTATAAGAGTGGAAGTTGTCTCAATAACAGTATTTGGTAGGTCCCACTCTATATATATATTTCTGGTTGTAAATTATAGACGTTTCAGTGCTGTATGATCACCTGATTCAAGACAACCAGAACTTACGCAACACTGGCAACCTCCCTTGTTGCTTATGACAGGCCCCTTTAGAGGATCATTCAGCCAATTCACAGAATCACAGAATATGCTGAGTTGGAAAGGACTCAAAGATCAAGTCCAACCCTCAGTGCTGCAGAAGACCATCCCCAAGAGTCACTCCATGTGCCCGAGAGTATCATCCAAACACTTTTAGAACTCCATCATTCATCTCAACTACATCCCCATTGTTGCTACAAGACACCTTAACTGGTGTCAGACTTGACAGAGCACATACATCTGTACCAAATCTACCCACAAAGCAATCCAAATCCAACTTGTAGAACAGAACTGACTCAGGCTTTCCTCCTGACACAACCTGTTTTTTGCATTGAAACCTGTGGATGCAAATAAGCAAGCCGAACATTGCATAAGATTCAGCCATAGCACAAGTTGTTCTGGAAATTTTACTATAACACAGGGAATGAACAAATCCAGAACAAGCACAGTGAGAGTAATAGAAGACAAAAAGCACCGGTGGGGGAAAGAGGGGTGGAAATATACATATCCTCATATATACAGGAAAAGAAGAATTAAGAGGTACTCAAAATATGTCTCTCACTTGAAGCTAGATTAAGGAGAGCAATAAAACCTGTAGAATTTGAAGTAATGATTTGCACAGATCTAGGGAGGTAGAGCAAATATCTAAATCAGATTTCACCTCCATGTATTTCTGACAAGGTCAATTATAACAACCAAGTAAATTGCTTAGTATGTATATTTATGGGAGCATTTGACGAGAGAAATAGAACATTAAGTCCACATTGCAATGCACGTGTATACAAATTTACATCAAACATTTCAAAGGTTGTTATACAACAATGTATAAGCCTTGCCAAGGCACATAGCTGGAGGTGAACAGCTGTGTTTTTGTTGCCACAGACAGACATGAGTGAATTCCTAGCAGCAGATTACCCATGTTACCTATCAGTCAGTCACTTTCCATGAGTCTGAACAAAGGCACCTGGTCTTGCTGTTGTCACAGCATTGCTCCACTCTGTCACACTTGGATCCTGACTGTTTTCAGATCCAAAAGCTATGCAACAGGGCAATACAGAACTGCAGTGATGAGGACATTATTTGCAATAGTTACTTTCTCAGTGTAAACAGATCTATACTTCAAGCCACAGAGTATCTGCCTTCCTGCATCCCTGTCCCCAGAGGATTTAGCTTCTTAAAATTTTATATTCCCAATGCAGCACATCACTTAAATACAAAAGTAAATTATTATACCTAATCCCACATACTCTCCATACAGGAGACAGAATCACAAAAACAAGTGTCCAGAACTTCAAAAAACACCAGACACCTTTTAATCCCGATTTCCCTTCTGTATGTATGTTATGATTTAATTTTATAATTATAAACTACTTATTTTCCACAAGATCTCTGCTTAAATCAGAATATCAAAAATGACAGCAAATGCTTCCTGGTTGACTAGTCAATATTTTCCTTCCTGTTCATTATTCATTTTGTGATCTCAAACTTTATTTCCTACCTGTTGTGAAGACAGAATTATTAATTCCATTAATAGATTTTTCTATAGCTCTCATTATTCTGTCATTTAAATACTGCATGAAAAAATAGTAATGGCTACAAAATTGCATGAGATGAAAAAAATATCTATCCCATTTTACAGACTTGGAACTGAAGAAAAAGTAAGATGTGTGGAACTTGAGACACCTAGAACTGAGTAACTGATTTCAGACAGGTATGCATATCTTCATAGAACTCTGCACCCTGTCTCTCTGTAGAGTTACTTTGAACGGTATCCTCTCCAGCCCTTGCAACAACAAGACCATTACATGAAGACCAGCTTTATTACTCCAACAGACCTTCTGCATGGCAATGTAATTGCACCTGATCATGTCTCATTCTTATGGTTATTTTCTCTCTAAGGTCTCAAGTCATTAAGAAAAGTCTGGCCTTATAGTACAACCTCTCACTGGAAGCACTAATTTATAACTTCCATCCTAAATTGTACCAGCCACCTACCTCTACGGGTCCTGTAAGTCCTAAGAGCTCCATCCTGATGGAAAGTTTTTCTTGAATGTTTTAGAAAATTCAATTTTCAATATTCAAGAAGTACCTTGAGGAAGAAAAAGAAATGAACTTTATTAGTGTAAAGTATTCACCCTTTTCTTCAAGGGGCTGAGGGAGAATGGCAAAAAAAAGAGGAAAGATAAATATAGTATAACAAGAGTTCAGAAGCAACTAAGCATTGCTGCTGAATGGCAGACAACAAACATGACACTTATTGATGTCAATAAAGGGTCCATTTACTCCCCAAAAGGACGAGCCAAAGACAGTTTCATAATAAGATATTACTATAAAATATGTTGGAGAAGAGGTGAGTTCATCACCCACTAGATTCTTTCACCAACTTCTACCCTTCCTTCATTTTACAGATAATTTTAGCTCTTCAGTTGCAGTTAACATTTGGATGCCCTACACTGAATTCATAGACCTTACTGTCTGTAAATAAGGTAGCTCACTTCAATTATTCATATACAATTAAGAGCTGTGAGACTCAAACACCTTATTTAGGACAGAATGAGTCAACATCTGGAACTATATGCTCATTGGCTATACAGCCCTTACACCTAGGTTTCATACCTCAAACACTGAAGACAGAAGAGGTGACCATACAATCTTAATTTCAAAGGATAAGTGATCAGACCACAGGCAAGTCTAAAATATGAGCATCTATATTTCAAGGCAAAATGCCTAGCTGAAAAAGGCCAGCATATTCAGAACTAGAAAATGAACCCAGCCAAGTTCAGAAAAAATGTACAGCCCCAGTCAAATTTCCACAAAACTTTCAAAGAGGTTGCCCATTTTAAAGAACAGCTGTTCCTAAGCATTAGCTTAGTCACAATTTACTTCCTCTATCTTTTAGGTTAAAAAATAAGTCATGCCTCTCCAGCCTCCTTAAAATAAAGGACAAAAATGCCAATAACAGTAGAAAAATCCTCTATCCACCACAGCAACAGCAAATATAATGATTTCCATGAGCTTAGTCTGAGCAAAGGCCTGTTAAATATAAGAGAACAGCACAGGTGTGCCAGTAGCAGAGCTAACGAGCAGCACATGTTTTCAGTTAAAACCCTTAATTTAAAGCTTCTTTTAAGCCAGGAAAATCTCTGGAATAGAGATAACAGGCAATCAATGACCTTGTCAGCTAAGAAATCAGATTGGAAGTCAATTCTATTGCCAGGATATTGCTAGGACAGTACTTACGAGGTGTTTTTTATTTATTCCACGGAGAACAAGTGCTGCTTTTAGAGCCACATCATATAGAAAGAATTTCTAAGAGAAACAACAGGATGAGGAAAGGCTTTGAACTCTTGTGTATGTTCATACTGCTTTACCTTGTACTGTATCTCATTAACTTATTTTACCTAAAGACTGAGAGCAATATTAGGATAATAGAGACTGAATAAAGTTTCTCTTATGTGTACCTGTTAGTTGTCCTATCTTGGATTTAACCTGTACCATTTAGTTCTATGCCAATGTGATTGTTGGTGCACAGACAACTAAAAGTCTAGCAGCTTTCTGCACTCCCTTACTGCAGCTTTTGAAGGGAAAGCATGTTGGCAACCCACTGTGACAGGAAACTTTAAACAGTAATTAATAGGCAACTGCTTCCAGTTGCTTATTCTGCTTTTTCCTTTTAGAGATGGAGAAGAAAAGATGGAGCACAGGCTCATGAAGAAGAAGGAAAACATAGAGACAGGACAATAAAAAAAAGGACAAATAGAATCTGAAAGCCCTCCTGAAACAGGAGTAAATATCTATGTGTATGATATGCTGCGTTGTCTAAAGTATCTCTGCTCTTTCTTAAGGGCTTTGACAGGACAGATTTAATGACTTTTCCTGAAGACGCCACTATTGCCTCTACAAAGGAGCAGGAGATTTTGGAAGACAATCTTCCCATGATGGGAGCAACATTTTACGCCTTGAAATACCCCTAGAACTCCTTACTCCTAGCTTTCCTCATTATTGCCAAGTGGAAAGAACTGAAAATGTGGTATTGCACCAAGTAGACCCTCTCGGTCATAGGCAAAACCTACTCCTGATTTAAGGAAGGCCTCCAGGAAAATTATTTGAACAGCCTCGGCTGGACTCACCCAGGTCAGCTGCACAGAGATGCTCCAGCTCTGCAGGCATTTGTTGCCTCCTACTGCCCAGCACTTGGGATGGCTTTCTAATTTGTGGGAGGGTGGCTAATTTCCAAGGAACGCAGGGACAAATTTAGCATCTAGTGTCAAAGATGACCACAAATTACAGGGATGAACACCCACATCATTATGAGCTATGTGCTCAAATACCGAATATGATGGTTTAAGAGGTCAAATAGCTGCTTGAAGGAGTTTCTGGAACTTGGATTCTACTAGAATGAAGGTTAGAGATGCAACACACATGAAAGGGATTACCTCTCCAGCCTCTGGTTGCTCAACACTGAGGAGATCTCATGACATGTTGTGATGCCTCCCTGACTGTATTAAGTTTATTAGGAACTAGGCAGAGGTGTTGGCAGATGTGCAGTTTGTTTCATCGGAATACCTGTATTTCCTTGCTTAAAGGGAACACTTAAAGCAGACAAAAATTAGTTGTATTTCTGGGTCAGAGAAATGCAGGTGACAAACTTACGAGAAGCTTATGTCTCATAAATATCTACACTCTGTTGATAAATATGTAGTTGTTCCTTGCTCAGTGTCTGACTGTTTTTTCTCTTTTTCTAATAATTTTATTAGAAAAGGACTTTGGACAATCCCCTGAGGTTGTTTGTTTTGATCCATAGAAATGAATTGCTTTTGTAAAACAGGGCAGAGATGAATCTGTCTTGCTAGTGGGGGAAATTATTTGTCTAGCTTTAATTTTTACATAGACATGTTTTAGAAAGATGTATTACTTTTTATGGGATAGGTTCAAAATATATTAAATGCCATAAATCTTTGTCTATAGAGATCATATTCAAGAGAGCTAGATTATAAATGAATAGACTTTATTAATATGGAAAATTTTAAAACAGTCGTGACAAAAGGACCTTTAAGAGTGGCTGCAAATGAAATGTTTATGCTAAATGCTTGATCTTTTTTCACTTACTAGGAATTGAAATTTTGCTTTATCCAAAACAGAGGATTTTTCAGATATTAAACTTTCTTGCAGAATATTAGATTTTTTCATACCACATCTGGACATTTGCCAGAATGCTTAATGCAAGTGTTTCTCTAGTTAGATAAATGAATAATGACCAATGACTTTAGCTATCAACCTGAAGATCAATGCTCTTAAAAACCCATCAGTAAACAATGAAACACACTGGTAGACAACAAAAACAAATGTCTACAGAAAATGGGACTAGTGCATAAATCATGGATGAAGCAAATAATAAATATGATGGCTGTGCACTCTAATAAACAGAGACAGTGACATCTATAAAGCTTAATAATTTCAGTCCCATACACTTTCATTTGATTCTCCCAAGGCTCACCTAACTCAGAGCGTCTTCTTCATTCCTATTGCTCGAGGGAATGACAGAATGTAAAAACAGACAATTCTGAATGTTTCAACACCAGTTTCACAACTAAGCTCAAGGATGATGATGACCTACTTGTATGTGAGACAAAAAGTGTTCCTTTTTTGGCATAGTAGTGTTAGGTATACACACACAAAATTTTTCTGCCACAAATAATATCCTACTGGCTCCTTAATTAAACACAACTCATAAATCCTGCAAAGATTTCTCTGAGCAAAATCAATTAACTTCTGTGAGACTAGGTGCAGGACCAACATAAGCTTCTATAGAGTCAAAAATTGTAATAACTTTTCTTTATTAAAATAAAATTAAATAACTTTGCTAGCAACTACAGATAAAAGATATAAACTTTTCTTTCACTTTTAGTAACATCTCCAGTGTTTTCAAAATATTTTTTTCCTTAAATTGCTTATTTGTTCCATTTAGTGTGTTTTCTACTAGAGTATCCCATTTTTCATGTTGTGTTTTTCTTTGTTTACTAATGGCTATTTTTAAATGCATTTTTTATTTAAAGCAACATTATCGGTTAGCTGTGACAGGATGAACTGCTCTATTTGTCCCAATTAATTATTACCAGTTGTGCTCTGCAAAGGTGTGCATTTCAGAGTAAATTTTTTGCTTTCCCTTCAGGATGTTTTTAATATTATCTTAGATTTAAGATATGATTTCAACATCAACTTTATATCTGAAATAAATATGATTTTTTGCACTTACTATTAAGAATCCACGGGCCTTATATTAACCGGTCAGTGCAGCATATTGAGGCTTACTTGTGCTTATTCTGCCATGAACTGATGTTAGCTGCAATAGCAACTATCTAAGGTTAAGGCATTATTGACTAAACCTTTTCAGCTTTACTCTGTGAATATCACATGTGGTTGAGATTTAAGAAACCTAAACAGTAGCCTGTTCTGTGAATTGGGACAAGTAAAGGCTGCAGCATAGCTCACTTTAGGTATGAACTAACCAACAGAAAATAGTCTTTGGTACAAAAAATATAAAAATAACACCAGACTGGCACCACCAGCAGTGAACTTCTCTTACTGAAGAGCCTGGAAGTCTGACGATTTTTCTGCTTAACACAGATCCCGCAGACCTTTGGACTCAAAAGCAACTAGCAGTCAGATTGCACCTGTGACTGAGCAGCTACACCCAGTACCACTAGAGAAAAGAAGAGAGGTACAGATCAGGGAGAGAACATACAAGACCATTACTGGCAGGACAAAACAAATTTGAAACAAGGTTAAGTCCATGTTTGAAATCTCAGTATTTGTGGCTTCTTCGGGTGGCTTTCCGTAAACAGCATATTTTCATGAAAATTCATAAAAACCCAAGACAAACCTCCAGCAGGTAAAATAGATGCACTTATCCACTCCTGAATTGAGTTGAAAGGGAGCTTTAGCAGAATCTTTTTGTGTTGGGATTTCATCCTGACTTCTAATTTGCATTCCATTTACCATAGCCACATAGTGAAAATCTTAGAGAATACAGAGGCACAAACAATACAAAAGTCTAAGATAAACACATTGCATAGTTCTTCATTAAAACAGAAGTCTTTATCCCAAACTGGTTTAGAGTTTTCAATAGCTGTCCTGTAATGAATGAAATACACAAAATAGGAAACCATCAAAAATACAATACCAAATATGGCAAAAATTTTACACATAAAATAAACAGAATTGTCAATGATTACAATTTGGTGAGTAAACCATAACAAAACATAAATCCTTCACTTCCAAACACTCCTGCCTCAAATGTAAAGGAAGTGGAGACAAGTGGTTTTAATTTAATGTTGACATAAAAAACTGCTAGTTAAGTATTTGTTGAATTCTTCAAATAATTCATAGAGAAGTATTTCAAATGAGTAATGAAGTTACTTTCTTCATATAATAGAGGATGATGCTTTGTGATTAGAATTTCACAAAATGATGGTTTTTCAGTCTTTCTACTTGTAAAAATCAGATGTGGTTTTTCCAATCCCATTGATGCACCAGACTCTAGCTGCATGGAAGCAATACCACCACATATGGATGGACATGCACACTTGGATTTACTTCTCAAAGAAGCTATGAAAAACAAGGAGAGATGAAGTAGGGGAATTCTGGTGGTTTTCTCTTCTTTATTCTGGCATAAGTCCATGATACAGCCAGGAAACATACTTGAGCCTGGTTGGTTGGAAGAGTTCTCTGTATCTTCAGTTCAAATAGAGCTTTTATACCAGCTGTTTCTACTTGATTTGCCTATCTCAGGGCTTTGGGAAGGAAACAGCATGAACACTGGCAGGTTCTGGAAACCCTACAGAAGTGGACAGGTCAGCTGGAAGGCAGAAGTATAGAGGTGTGCTAAAGATGTACAGAAGCACAAAGCATTTTGCATAAATCTTATGAAATGCTCACATGGGTTTCTGTAACACACATGGACTGATTTAGTAGTTTATTTATAATGTGAGTGCACTTTAAATTAACTTCACTATATCTCAAAGATTAACTTATCAGTTCTGACTTCAGGATAGAGTTCCTGGTAGCTACAAATGTTAGAAGCTTTCTTGGTGGCATGAAATAACATTTCAACACAGAAAAAATATATTTGAAATATTTTCCACATCCTTCCACAAACAAACATTATCCAAGCCACTGTTGTTGGACTACATAAAAGGTAAATTACTATTAGAGATGCTACTTACTAGTATACTTAGATTCCAGCAAACTATATGTGGTTGTTCCAGTCCTTATGCCAATGTTATAGACAAAATTCATACAGTGGTTTTGAAATCTTTAGAAAGAAATGCCACATGAAAAACACCACTATTACTACTGTTATGGTTTGTGACTTTTGAGCTCTTTTTGTGTATTCCATTATTTGTTAAAAACCTCAGTTGCATGTATTATCTAGCACTGAAAACATACCAAACAGTGTGTTTATTATCAATGATAAAAGATACAGACACTCCCTTTTCAAGAAAATAATTAATTATTTTAAATAACAGTATCTATTCTGAAAGCTAGTA
>WEIV01025907.1:3468-22032 GCA_013390005.1 Calyptomena viridis
AAATGGAACAAAGGTAATTCTGTGGCTCCTGTAGAGTTTGGATTATTTGAAATTTTTTCAGTCTTGTTACTGGTAATGCTCAAGGATGGAGACACGTTTACAAAGGGGAGACATTTCAGAAGAATAGACCTGCAGCTGTTAAAATACCAGTGAGATGTGTGTGAAATTTCACACGAACGTAATTGCACTTTTAATTTCAGGGAAAGAATTTTGCCTTCCTTATTTTTGCCATACATTCTAGTGCATACTAATTCTTTCTTCCTTGTGATTTAAGTGTTAACTTAGTACTTGGGCTGTATTGGAAGTGTTGCCTACTAAATCACATACACAGTAGCATGAGATGTGATAGCATTACCATTCTGTGCATGTTTTTCTTGACAATGTCTTTCTTCTGTGTCACATTATTTAGACAGGATTGGCTCAAGTCTATTTCTATGTCTATTTCTGCTTGAGAAAAGATATGGGAAACTGAATTAAGTGTTCAGTGCCAGTTAATATTTAAAGATATAGTTAAAAAGTATGTATTCAATCAACCTGAACTGGGTATATTGAACTCATATGTGATTTGTTTTGATCAGTCCAGACACAATAGATACAGATGCTGCAGAAACAACTGGATTTGTGTACTCCATTTTAGAGGATGGTGAGCAGCATGAGTCCTAGTCAGTCTCACAACATTGACTGCATTACCTTTGAGACCAGTCCTTGTGGAGAATGAATTGCTTGACCTCTCACATGGCTGAGGAGGAGGATGTGCAGTGTGGGGGGGATGCACACAGGATGATGTTGGCCTGAATTTGGTGTGTTGATACTTTTCTTTCTGTACTTCAAATCCTGGACCAGACCCCCCAAAACCGTGTTCCCCTATCACAGGGATTGTCCTCTGAGCAGCCACAGTGCTTTCCTCAAACACAGTCTGAACTGTAAGTAGAGCACAACAAGTTTTTAGTAATCTTTGGGTGAAGGCCCCTGTGAAGGTTGTCTGAAACCACACGGTATCCAGAAGAGCATAGTTTGAATGAATGGAGGAATACACCTCTCAAAGATTTGTAGATGTACTGCTTTTTTGCTTTGAGATTTTATTTGTATTTTATTCAGGAAAAAAATTGTGACAGAAATGTATCTCACTAGAATAGGATCCTCAAACATCTAAATCATTAGTCCTTACACTCTGGAAAGCATGCGGATTATTTCAGAGAACTTAAAAGCCAAATGTAACTTTTCATCTTCAGAACAGATGCTTCTAATCTGTTGGAAATGCAAGACAGGAAGCTTGGATTTCTCTTGCCATTTGAGAAGCAGAAGAATATAAGCTACATTAATTAGTCCTGTTAGTAATGTTGATGTCAGGGATTCTAACCTGAACTAGTCAATTGTCTGCCAAACGTGGACATATAAGCATCAAGTCACTGCCTCAGTATTGATTTAGGCACCTACAGGTAGTGTTTAAGTGGTTTGTTGGAACATCCTCTGGGGCTTTACCAGCAACTATTTACAGTCTTTAATATATGCCAGTGCTCCTGAAGCATTTTAGAAACTGTGCTGTCAACAGTTTCTGAACACTGAAAGAAATCTTAATGCCATCTGTCTAGTCAGGCACAGCCCAACCCTGATGAATTGCTTGTCCTCTTGAATTTAAGCTAATTAAATTTTTGGTTGGGTGATAACTGTCTTTAGCTTTTTTAAGATTACATTTCTTATAGTAATGGGAAAACAAAGCTAGGTAGCATCTCTTTGAGCAACATTCCTACTTAAAAGCTTTTAATGAAAGGCAAGGGGGAGTTGCACAGAACAGCATGAAATTCAAACATGACACTGAGTTGAGCTGTTCAGACTCAGAAATACATCTTTTGCGTCTCCTGTAACCTCTCTACCCTCAGCATGGGTATTTATCTTACTTAATGATGAGCTATTTGTGACTTTACTTGCCATTAGCTTAAGCAGACATTGGCATTACATTAAAAAATCAGAAAAGCATTTAAGGATGCTTGGCTACAAGATTATTCACTCTCAAGTGCATGAATAGTACAAGTATTTACCTTCAAATATTCACCTTCAAGGAGATACAGTATCAAGAAAAATAGCAACCGAAGCAGTCCGTATCTTCTTGAGAATTTCCCTCCAACATAACTGGAGTCAGTCGTATGGTGGAGACAATTGTAAAAGCTGTAAGGCTGTTAATCATCACGTGTTCGTTTTTTTTCAAATCCACAGAGGATAGAAGTGGCTTTAGACACGTTCTGGGTTCTTGTACTTTCACTTCCACACATGTAAGCTACTTTGAACACATTGCTCTGTATGAGGGATCCATCACAGGCCACTTTTTTTTTCTCTTCCTGGTGCCTATGGACTGAGAGAAAACTTTTCCATCTTTAAGGAATCACATTGATTTCCTAGGAGCATGAGTAGTTGCTACAACTATCCATCCTCCCCCACCTTTGCAATGAGCATTAGGTGTTTTAGTCCATTCGCTTATAAATGCATCAGATATATTCACATAAGAAGAGTTATAAACGTTGGTGTGTCTTGGGAATCTCATCTCAAAGATGCAGGACATACATGGCAGGGTCTCACTCTTCCCTTGCCAGCAGGGGTTTGCAATTAAGGGACTTCCTAACTCAGAGATGTCAGTAGATTATGTGAAAAGTGTTGTGTTTCTCTGTGATACCCATCAAGAGCAGTTATTTGAATCCATATAACCCTCTGCGGCCAGTGTCCTCCTCTAAGATTTTGGTTGTGGCACTGGTGATTTTATTTGATGTCCTTAAATTTTCATCTGTGAAGACAGCTGATCTATCATTCCTTATCATGTCTGTGCTGTTTAGCAGGTAAAGGTCAAGTTGATGATCAAAAAAATATCAAATCTGAGCTCTTTCAGGTGCTCTTCATCCTGATATTTTTTGACGTTAGCTGAGTTTTTGTTCTTATTTGCACTTCCTGAAAAATAGGCCTTTGCAATAAAATGGGAAAGAAGAGGAAATCCTACTTTTTTATGAAACTTAGTCAGTCAGTAGAGCTGTGTTTTTCTTGTCTTAGACTGAATTATTATAAGAAACTTGGGGGGGAAAAAAGGATAATCTTTCCATCTTGGTCCTAGTAGCCATCTTTTCCCTGTAGTACATTTTCTCATGCTTATTTCAAAACTTTATTATGCAACAAAGAAATTTCAGCTGTTGTATCCATAAATTATTTGTGAACAGATTTCAATTTCCATTAATTTGCCCACTATTCAGAATTGTTTGTCTGTTTCAGCCTATCAATTGCTCTGTCTGTTGTTTGCAATTTGTTCTGTGCATTTGGTTGCTGATTGCACAGAATGTTCTTGCTCTTGGATAGAAAGTCTTCCAAGCTCACAGAGCCTTTCTGAAGGAACTGAGAAAAAAAATAAATGCAACCATATTGGCTTTTCATGAGTATTTTAATGGAATGCAACTAAAAGGAATGGTGAATGGAATTGTAATGGCTATAATTGTGTTTGCATGAGTATTCTGGAATGTTTTATTATAGCTTAGGGTTGCTGCAACTTCTTGTGGATGCGTTTTAAAATAGGCATTGTAAAGACATGTTCTTCAAATTGTGAGTATGTATGAGCATTAGCTGGATGCTGGTTTTGTAGCAAGAATTACTGAGAGAATTTTGCTGACCTTTAAACTGTTGTTGTTAGGTTTATGACCTAACAGCCAGAAGTGAAGGGGAGATGTGGCATCTCTGAGCTGTCTTTTGGTCTTTCTGCAGTTTCGAGCACACACAAATGTGACTGTTACATTTAGCTCACGTTTTCAAGATTTCCTGCTAGAAATATTTGAGGGGGTGGGGGTGTAAAGTGAAATTTTAAGCTTATGAACAAGTTACTTCTGGGATAAATTTTGGAGGTTTTATTCTTGAGATTCAGATTTTAGATTATGTTCCTGTTCTGCTGCCAGTAATCAGAATTTCTTTCAGTTCATTACCACTTCCAAATCTGTGACTTGTACACTGTCTTTTCTGTCAGAGATCTTTAAGGAAGATATTTTTAAAAAATCCCCTTAGTAACCGATGAGACACTTCCCTTCAAACTGAAACACTGTCATTTATTGTTATTCTCCCTTTTCCGTCTTTCAACTCAAAAGACCTTGTTTTTATTCAAATCAATTTGAATTAATTTTTAAAATAAGATTTTGAGGTACAACACCAGCTGCTAGATTAAAATCTAACTGGATTCATTTCACTATACACCCCTTAATCCACTAATTTTGCAGTTCTGCGTGAAAGAAGCAGTCTTGTCAGACAAAATTTGCTTTGGTATTTTATTGCCCATGATTATGTTTCTCTCCAGGAACAGTATTTTCATTGCAGTCAGTGGGAGACTCACTGATCTCCTCTGTGAGAGCAGCTTTGGTGTCTCTGGTGCAGTACCAAAATCCCCACCCTAATCTGCTCATTTTTTTTTTGTTCGTGAAGTGCCAGAGCACCATGTGACTGTCAGTGATTGTCACTTGCCTTTCATCAATGCTTATTTTGGACCACCCAAAGATCTGGTCAAATATTTGATAGAAAGTTTGTTTGGAGAGTAACCAGACTTGCAGAAAAACACCGTATTTCACTTCTAGGGGTTTGGAGTTTTTTATTTTGTTTTCATAGGCTTTACTGGTTATTTTAGTCCCTCCTCCAAAGCAACTGGAGGGAAAGTTTCCTTCAAATGGGATGCTCTTACTCTGTCTCTAATGCTGTGAAAAAGTAGAAGCAATATTTGCTTGAAAAAGTGGCATAACATATGCATTTTAGCTTTTTAATGAAGCAGTTCTCCCCCATCATCCTGTGCTTTCTGTACAATGGGGCCCTGTCTTTGGCAGAGGAGAAGCAATTCAGTGAAGATTTATTTGCAGATAGCTCTGCAGTTTTTACTATTTCACTGTAAAGGAAACTTAAATTACTGGTTGTCCTGTTGTGTTAAAAAGCACCAACTAATTACCTTGTTTCCTTCTTAGCAGCAATAAAATAGGTGATGTCATTTTAACATTAAAAATTATGTCACTGTCCAAGGCAATTGTTGAGTGACCTGTAATTATGATTCTAACCTCAGGGTATCAAATTTGATATTAATTAGAAGTGTCCTGAAATAGGTACTTCTAAAATGCTTCCAATTGGGCTCCTCAGTGTTACTATTCTGAACCACTCTTAAATGAGCACAGACTTGGCCAAAAAGTCCAACAACAAAAATTCGTCAAATTGATGATTAAAACCCCACACTCCACCCAAATGCATGCCATAAATAAGTGACATACTCCTACCATGACAAAATTAGTTGAGGAGAAAAAAGACTCATGGTAAAACTTGTAAATGTCATCTTTGTTAGCATGGGACATGTAGGAGCCCTTTCTAAAAAGGAGGATTCAGTGCTCTGTGAATAGATGAGTACAGTATGTTAAGATTCGTGAATAACATAGTAAATCTCAGCGTCTTGCATTATGTGCTATGATGTTGGGAATGCTATTTCTCACTGTTTAATTTGTAAGATGTACTGTTCTACCAACTACAACACAGCACACTGAAATTATAGTCACTTGGGGAAAAGGAAATGTGATAAGGTCATTGGTTTCATTTGTTTGGGCCTCTGAGAAAGATGTGACTTTGTTGTGTTCCAAACAAATCTGGTACAGAGTTGTCTTAGGGTCTGGGGACTTCAAGTGCATAACAGTGCGAGTACAAATTAGGACAAGTCAGACAGAAACTTTATTCACTGTAGTCCTAGTGAGAGAATATTGGGATGGCCTTTTCCCCCCCTCTGGTATTACCCTAGCTCAGAAATGGGAAGTTGGAAACCATCACGAACTGTTAGCTTTTAGTCAAAAGGAATGTTCTTTTAGGTAAGATAAACTTCTTAGCCAGACCCTTCAAATCTTAGATACTAACAAACTGGGTAAGATGGGACATATGAAGGCTTTGTCAAAGCATCTTTAGTTGAATTGGAGTGTAGTAATGAAGCTGGTGAATTTAGGGTGTGTAATCATTAACAATTAGATGATCTGTCCTTGGAAACAAGCAGTCAGAGAAACTGACAATAATGCAGGATAACCTGCGGGATGGCAGACAAATATGTAGTCAAGAGTAGCTCCATAAAAATGTAGGAAGTGACATTTGCAGCTGGTGACCCCACAGTGAACTGTGTGCATCCTCCCAGATGTAAAAAAAAAATCAGAAATTAATATATTGTATTGTACTGTAAAAAATAAGTGATTTCCATGAATTGTTGTTCTGGTGGAAGTGGGGATAGTGATATTCAGTTAACGATTAGCATAGGAAGCAGGGAAGAAAATTCGAGGTTGGATGGATCAAGTGAAGCCTTTTCCAGGTTCTCCCAGTACTAGCTGTAAATTAAATGGCTGAAAGTGAATATAAACTACTTCTGTAACAAAAGGGATCACTGAAACAACTTCCATGAAAGTAAGATACCTTAATGGCATGCTGATAGGCAAAATTAATTTTTCACTCCAGAGCTTAAATTGCCTGGGATGCATCTAATAAGTCTGTTTCCATACCTCCAGAATTTATAGTATGTTTCTTATCTATGTAATATGTGAGAGCTTGTCGTAACGTTGAAAGCAAGTAGAAGAGTTCTAGAGAAGTAAACATCAGCACAGTATTTAATAAAGCATTCAGTATTTAGTTAAGCAGTGCTAACATTCATGGCTGACAGAGGTGTACAGACTGTGTTTGATCTCACTCTAACTCCGTGACAGACCTTGAGCACCACTCTTCCCAAGTCATTCCTGTGCAAGACAGGAATGGATATTTTGTCCTGGGTGATCTATTGGTCAGAAGGTGATTAACCCTCATTAACTGGGGCTCATAGGTAACATAGCTGTTGTCATAATGGTGATCCTAGGAAAAAGGAAAATTTAAAATTGAAGCATTACATGGAAGTGATGGATTATATGGAATTAAAGCATTACATAGGAAGAGGGATCGAATGTACAGTGCCTGAAGTGGTCTTACTAGCTTTTGGATTTGTTTTAATTTCTTTCTTTATGGCTTTATGGCTTGAGTAGTTGAGAGATTCCTTTCCTCATTTAACTCACCTGTTTCCCATCAGAAGCTCTAGAGAAACAGAGTGATCAAAACCAAGGACTTAATAGTTTCATCAAAGCTACCATGAGACTTTTCCTTTCATTACACCATGGAAAATGGATTAGTAATGATAGCTTTTGCTAGTTCATTCCTTTTTTCAGTGACCACTGTTAATAGCAGCTGTTGAATTCTGCCAAGTAGTCATTTGATTGGGTTTGTGGTAACTTAAAAGGATGGATTCCTTGCATGTGTGAGATGTATGTCTGCTCTCCCCTTAATGGCTGTACTGGCAGTAGCAGACAGAGATCAACCAAGCAGATCATCAATGACCTGTCCTCTTTCTTCTCATTCTTAAATTTAATGTCCAAAAAGTAAACATAATTTAAATGATTAATTTAGATGATCTGCACTGACAGAGATATAAATAAAAACTGGATGGTTTTCTGAAAGGACTAACTAAATAGGATATTCTTTGAGAAATAGGTTTATAAAAGCTGTCTTATTTTAAATATTCAACTGCCCTCTGATAATTCATTCAAAAGAATTCCTTACAGGAAACTTACAAATTCTTACAAATTCTTACAAATTCAGAGTCTCTACTAGCAGAGTTACTTGTAGTGAATAAACTATAATGATATACATATAAAATGCTTAGACAGTTCTGTTTTACTGTGCACTTAAATAATATTGCTAAATATAATATATCTGATCAGGTTTCAAATTTTCGATTTCCAGTATATTTTACACATTTTGCCCAAGCCTTCTTAATCTAGCGTAATATAATAAGGAACTTCTGGGCTTGGTGCTGTAAGTTTTGTTTGACATATCAAATAAGTATTTTGATTTTAATGCTGCTGTTCTATCAATTCCTTTATTTCCTGTTTTGAAGAAACATGTCTTGGTCCAGTTGCAACTCAGCAAACCTCTGTGCACAAAATTGGGTATTAAAAATGGCAATAAAAAAGTTGTTACTTGGAAAATAGGCTGAGGATTGCCACTTGGGCAGAAGGAAAGCACAAAATCCATTAAGTAGTTAATGAGCTCGGTGGTTTTAAATGTGGAGGAGGAATGGCTTTGTTTTATTGAGGCTGAAGTCTCAAGAGTGAAGGAGAGGAGGAGGTGACTTTGTAAGGAATATTCAAAGGTTCTGAAATCCTGGTTTTCCCCTCGTGCACTTGTGGGGAAAAAAAAGCTGTTACAGTAAGGAAATTGCTACCACCACTATTTCATATTGGAAAATATAGATAGCAAAAGACATGAAATTCTGAAAAATGCCTCCCACAAATCACAGTGCCAGAAACACCAGGACTTGATCATGTAAAGAACAAAGTGTGTGCTTAGGTTCACTCTTCTGTGTGGGTACATGAACTCAAGTGTATGTATGTAGAAATCCTGAGTGGGATTAGCATGTCAGGGTGCTGCTGTTAAATTGAGCTGGTTCGTGTCATTGGTTTAATCTTACAGAAACCCCAGTGCTTGGGCCAAGTGAGGATCATGGAGATCAGGGCAACATCACATTCCGTCAAGTCTCCTTGCACCAGCTATCTAGGCGTGTGTGTATTTCTTCCTTGACACACATGGCTTTAAAATAGCTTCTAACCTGAGAGCAAGTACTCTGCTTTCTGGCTGTGATAGGTGCTGTTGGTGATACAGGTCTTGCATGAGTCAGATATTAGTCACAGAGCTTCCTGCAAAGTTGCAGGCTGTAATTTGGCATGCAGGGAATGGAGTGCTTTTCCCTAGTGGAGCCTCCAGTTCAAACAGATGAGCAGGACAATGGGGTTAAAGACTTTAGATCTTATTAAAAGCCAAGGTTGAGGTTGGCACTTATACTACAGACACAGTGGGAAGAGAACAGGGCATAGCAGGTGCATCACCCATGTGGCAGCTACATATAAAGAGACCCAAATCACTTGGGTCTCAGCTCAGCTGTGCCAAGTCAGATGAAAACCACCTGTGAGCAGCATTGGGCTGCCCTGCTCCACCTGTCAGCCAAGACTGTGCTGGTATCTCTCCAGTGCCTACAGCACTCGTCATGAGCTGTACCCTAGTGTCAGCAGGCAGTGGCAGTGACACACTTTCTGTTTCAGAATAGCAAAAATCTTCCTTGCTTTACGTAAAAGTAAATGCCATGTGAAGCAGCTGAGTAACCTGTAACCCTGATAGTGTAAATTTGGCAAGAGAGGCAGAGATTGCACCCATTCTCTTAGACACTTGGATGATGAGAGAATGAGACTGTAATCTGTGTGGGGCTTGGTGTTTGAGTATTGCCTGGCTTGCAAAGGCAGAGAGTTCAATTGACTTCTCTGCCAAGAGCTATGCCTATGTAAAAATGCAGCATGCAATCGGATTTTTTTAAATATTCTGTAGTCATAGTTACAACCAGATTTTTAAGAGATTCAGTATGTCACCCTGAATCTTAGGTGTAGTTATTCCTTTGGTACCAGGAGCTGATGATAGCTACTTTGAAAAGTAGTCCTCAGAGTATACTTAATACAAAAAATTTTAACAGTCCAAATCCATCTAAATAGTTTTGATTTGCTTTTCTGAGCTGCTGGCTTGTACTAGTTTTCTCAGGCATCAGGTGGATTGTGGGATTTTTTAATTAATTTTAAATAAAATATAATTGTATAACTTTGATTATGAGACCTGAGAGCATGAGAAAAACACCCAATATCATGAGGAGGGTGACTAATGTTGGCAACACTGGCAATGCTGATAGACATTAGAAGATAAAGGAGAGCAGATGGCATTTCATGATTTTTTTGAGTGCTTTGCTTATCTTTGTCTCTCTACTGTAGTCCTTTGAAGAACATTGCCTGAATTTTAAACCTGTTCCTTCTCTAACAATAAAACCCCAAACCAAGAAACAAAAATCCCCAGGAAAATGGCAAAGCATGAGGATAATCATAAGGTTTTCAAAGCAGAGATTGTGTTATGTTCACATCTGGTACCTAGAGTGCCTCTGCATGTGTACAAACACTTGTTTGTGCTTCAAAGACATTTCTTTGTGTCAGCAGTGAGCATTTTATTTTCAAGTTTTCTTTCCAAAGTTTCCAAGAGAAAACAGAAATTGGAAGTAAACATGGCATGCCCTTGACTTCAAAACCGTGGCAAACCTCTGGGATTATTTTGCTTTCCAGCAGTGCAAAACTCATCACTCCACACTTCCAGGTGAACCTCAAGAAGCAGTCTGGGCAATGGAGAGGTTGTCCAGGGAAGGGACTGGGAGCTGGTTCCTGCTGTGCAGTTTGTAAAGAACGTGCATCAGTGGGCCTTTTTTAGCTTGTGAATTTGCAAAGTTAGAAATAGGCTCTTTCTCAGCAGTCATGTGTCACTGAGAGAGAAGTAAGTGCACAGTCTAGTGATTGATGAGAAAGGACAGAAATGTTGTCAGAGAAGTGCTAGCATATCTTTACTATCCCCAACCTGGCAAATGCAGAGTTAAATCTGACACTGACTGTATAGAAAGCTTGAACAGATTCTGTGTATGATGAGAGGATGTGGTAGATGCCTGAGGAAAGATTATATTTAGAAGCGAGACAGATATTGGTAGAGGTCTCCAAGGAGTTTCATCCCAAATGTCAACAAATCTTTTATAGTAAAAACCCAAAAAGTTTGGGGAAGTTTTTCATAGTGTGCTATACTGGTAGAGGAACTGCGTTACGAGGGTTAGTGCTGGTGTAGACACATCAGTAGAGACAAATATGTACAGATATTCATGATCCCAATATGTACAAGTAATACAGCAGAACTTTCCAGGGGAAACTTAGTCTGGATGACCCAACACTCAGAGACACAGCAGGAGCTGATGATTCCAAACTTCCCTGTGCTTAGACTGTTTTGGTACAAAAGCCCAGGGATTCCTTTGTTTGGGGTTCTTCCTCTGAGGCACCACTTTGAGCTGTTATTTAGTTACTGCACCATGATTAAATGGTATTAAGGCTCGGGATGTCTGAGACTGCTGTGGGAAACCCGTCCTGACTGTGAGTGTGGGGTGTGTGGCTGCAAAGGGGCCTCGGTCCCAGCTCAGGTGGTGCAAGACTGACTGCCAGAGTGGCTGTTGGATGGTTGAACAGGGAAGTTTCCTTAACAAGCAGCTTACTTTGTTAAGTTCCCACGTAGAAAGACAACTTTTGATTTGCTGTTAAATAGGGGCTTTTGAACAGTATCAGATTTCCCTGACTAAAGCAATGCATTGTGGAAGGGAATAAAAGGTTGTTGTATTTGAACTGGAAAGCTCCTTTAGTATTGTAATGATACACTTAAACACCTGCTGGATGGTTTACTGAGTTTTCAAGTCTCTGGGTCAATTTAAATGTAGAATTGACATGGTGAAGCAGCAGCATCAGTGTTCCCCAGACTGGAGTGCTGAGTGATGTTACAGGTTTGGTCAGTACTGTATTTTGATAGTCTTCAACTACTGGCCCAGCATGCTGGAGGATTTGCACTGACAGCCATCTGGGAACAAACAGGGTTTGGAGCAAGGGATGTAGTCCACTGAGGATGTAAAGGAGAGAAGCTTTGTCACTTCCAAAAATCTGGCCCCTTGGGCCAGGACATCTTCCCGTGTAGTGGCAGGAGACCATTCCTTACAACAGGTCAGTGTTGACTGGTCTTGGAGGACTGCTCTTACCCAAAATGGAAAGCACAGTGAGATGGGGATGGTGAGGTCCTTGCTGAGGGGCCATCCACTTGAGGAGCTTGGACTTTGAGGGGCAGCAACACATGGCTGCTGGGTTTGCAGTTAGTCATCCTACAATGCAAAACCAAAAAAAATCTAAAGCATAAGGGGAAAAAAGATGTATTTCAGGCAGAAAAGCAAAGTCACCTGAGACATGAGCTCAGCTGGTCTGAGAGTATTGTCAACTGTGAGCTGCCCCTTGTCGCCATGAGCTCAGGTCCCAGTCTGTTCTCTGACAGCAAAATGTATTGCTTATATGTAGCACATCTAAAAGTAGGTTGTTTTTTGTGCTTAACCACATCTGTGCCAGCAATGTTTTTCATTTAGGCAGGCAAGAGGAGGAATGAACACTTTCTTTAGGTTAGCCTCGTACACTTGCCCCATGGAAGGAATTGAGTATAATTTCCAAGATATGAGTGCCAAGGAATTATCCACTTAGCCTGGTGTATCCAGCCTTAGTGGTATTACAGACTTTTGTAGGTTCAAGCTGGCAGCCACAGTCAGGGAAAAAGCTTTCCCCTTCCTTTGTGGAGAGAGCTATACATGAAGATCTGTGCCTTTGGCTGTAATAAAGCACATCTCTTTAGCTGAAGTTAACCAACTCTCTGGGAATTGGTGCCCCAAAGATACGGCAAATAGTCTTGGTCAATAAGCAATCTATCATGGTAGATCAGCCATGGAGTCCAAAGTCAGCATAACTTCTCAGATATACATCTGCCAAATATATGGTTCTAGATACTCCATATGTGGTATCTAGTATGTATTTTAAGAAAGTGCTATATCAAGGAGTGGTACAGCCTTGATGTATTACTTACATCTATCAAGTTTCTGATACATATCTACTATGTCTGCACTCTAATCTTGATATCAAGTGGTACATTTACAGGTGTAAAACATCAGAAATGAGAGTTATTCTATAGTCTCTGTGGTGAAGCCTCTTACATTGTCTGAATGATTGACAGGAATTTTGGTGTTTTATAAGAGAACAAATTGACAGGCCAGCTGATGGGTGGACATTAATTTCATCAGTTATACACTCTTAGTTTTTGCTAACAGTGCACTCTGCCCCGGTGTTTATTTGTGCAAAACCTATTTTAATCTACAGCAGGAAGCCATGTTACTTTGTAGTTAGTGTTAATAAAAGAAGTCAGTTGTCAAATGGAATAAAATGAAGTTGTTACAGAAATAATTAAGAAACAGTTAATTGAATCAAAGGGATGTCAAAAAAGGAGCTGTGAATCTAATCTAGTGGTGCTGGGATGCAGAAGAAATTGCCTACAGTCGCCTCCTCTTCATAACCTGCAGTTCTTCCCAGTGACTTTCTCATTCTCATAACACATATAGAGCCTTTTTCAGAATATTTGGAGGTAGATTTTTCTCTTTCCCTGGAGAATAAATCAATTTGCACCACAGTGCATTCATTATTTATTCGAGGTTTTTTCATACTGTTGAACAAGGTAGTCAATGGTTTTTCTACAGGAAAAGGAGCCTGGGCTGTGGTACAGGACTAATTCTCTGTACAAGTCTATCACTGGGAATGCACCAGCAGTGGCCTGCCAGCCACTCGTGCAATTTAACAATCACGTTTTGAAGACAGTATTTTTGGCTCATAGCAGATATCCAGGAAACACTCAGCCCTGAGTTGAAAAAAAGGACTC
Organism: Calyptomena viridis; assembly: GCA_013390005.1. Lineage (NCBI taxonomy): Eukaryota > Metazoa > Chordata > Aves > Passeriformes > Eurylaimidae > Calyptomena > Calyptomena viridis. Next base: position 16,858 of record WEIV01025907.1, read on the forward strand.
TGACCATAAGGTATTTTCTGTGAAGTTGCGAAGTCCTGGCTGAAGTGCAGGGCCTGATCCACAAACTCCTTCCCTGTGTTTGTAATGCTGAAGCCTGAATTATTCATGGAGCGGGGACTCTGAGCAAACTGCAGAAGCCAGCACGCTTAAGGTGATTAATGAAAAGTCTGAGTGGTGCTTTACAATGTAGATGAATCATTAATATAACAGACACTCTAACAAGCACAGGAGAGAGTTTGTGTGGGAGAGTGGAAGAGTCATCTCTGCTTAAGTTGCTACAGAGTTGAGCTGGAGCAACAAGGATGGTTACAAGTGCTCCCAGGTGCTTAATTTCAGCTCACAAGTTAGAGACACATCTAAGACAGTGTGATTAACATTTTGATATAAAACAATCACACGTGCTTCAGTGGGATTAACAGGTTCAAGCACGTTAGGGTGTTGTAGCCCTCGGGACCAATGTCCTGGACCTTTGAAGGGGGAGGTGTTAATGCTGCGTTCAATGAGTTGAGCATCCAGCCACTGTTTGCAAGGCACTTAGCTTTGAAGGAGGACACAGTAATTAAAATCTATTTTGTAGAAACCCCCAAGATGTACATGTGTTCTCTGCATACAGATTATGTAGCTTGTGGGGTTCACAGCCCAATTTTCTGTTTATATTGCTTCTGTCTTATTTTTTCATTAGTTTAGAAGGCAGATCAATTTTTAATTTGAGGATCTTTTTTTTTTCCCCGAAGAAAATTGTGGGCAAATGGTCATACATTGTATTCACATGAAGGAAGTATTATTAGGTTTGAAGCCGGTAAATAATCACAGGGAAAAAAAATCCTTTCTTCCTGACCGCTAAATATTTAACAGGCTGCTGAATGATCAAGGGTCCCTTTAGGATTTTAAAATGACAAGAACAAGTTTAAATTCTCTAACATTTGCATTTGTGACAGCAAGAATGTGAGAAGCAATGTCAAATGTTTGAAGTCCTCCCACTTGCACAGTGATCACTGAGTCATTTTACTGATAGAAGCTAATTCAGAATACTTAACCCCTTTTATAAATGTTGGACCAAACTCATCTGGGAAATGGGAGCATCACCCACACAACACAAGCCACTAGAGCATTTTTCTTTTGCGCAGAATAATCAGCAGCAGTATTAAAAAATAACTCCAGTGCTAAAGGGGTTCTGTTTCTTCAGTGATTTGTCACTGGGGGGAATATTGGCTCCTAAATTTGCTTTGCCTTAAATCTTAGTTTCCACAGGGTTGTTGGAACATGTATTAGAAACACACTTGGCTTGAATGCTGTCTCTTTATATGTGAATCTTAATGCTCCTATTGCAATGAGGGTACAATAGAAGAGCTCAGTTGTCACTGATTTAATTTGGGAAATAACAGATGGATACATGCTGAGTCTGTCTATCTCGCTGGATAAAGGTGATTTGCATCAGATTGCCAAGATGTTGTACTTTACCATACTAAGTTTGTTACGGTGAAACACTTTGGCCTTTCTGTAGTTCGTTCTTGGTTTACTTCCATTTTATGTTACTATTAAACCTACATAAAAGCTTTGACTTCTGTGGAACGAACTACTTGCTTAAGTGTATACTTGAAAATCTTTGCTGAATCAGGGCTTAGATGAATTTAAATGTTTAAAAATAATTCAAGTTGAAGTAGATCAGCTTTTAAGCATTTGTATTGTTATTTTAAGCTTCTCCTATCAGATTGCTGACTTACATGTTGTGGTTTAAGCCCAGCTGGCAACTGAGTACCTCACAGCCACACAATATGGTATACATTTGTTGTCGTTGTTGCAAAGAATGTGTTGAATTCCTTTTCTGCAATAATCCATTCAGAAAAATGCTTCTGAATACTTGAGGTACTAGTTATTCTGTAAATAGCCTTTTCGGGATTCTAGGTGGTTCAAGGCACATCCGGAAGTGTCGCTTGTTTAGGTAAATGTAGCCCACTAAGCATCCACACCTTACATTTGTTTGGAATGTTACAGGTATAGGGAAGAGATTAATAGCATTAGAGCAGTGACCTGTTGCATCTTCTGATGCCACTGTCTTTCTTGGATAATTCCTGGTAGATTGGCAACTAAACAAGAGAACGAGGACCAGTTGGTTTGTTGCCTACTCTTACAGAAATGATACACATGTATAAAAGCAATCACTGCTATTTTCAGTGGCAAGTTTCCTCATTGAATCTGCTTGTTGAACAATGCTTATTATGAAAGAGTAAACACATTGTCTGGCTTTATACTAGACAACTACAAAAATTACCATACTTTAATGACAGCCATTGAAATACCTCTATGCTGGGAATGCACAAATATTTATTAGATAACTGAAACAAATTATTTGGAAATCATGTTTTAAAGATGATGATACAGCATACTGCTGATTTTCATTTAGTTTGTTTGTTCATGTCAAACTACATTTACTCTTAGCCTCGTATTCCACAGAATTATTTCCTAGTACGGATCATTTCTAAAATGGCATTTGCACATAAATTCACCAGCTGGGTGTCTAACTTACATTGCTTGAGCATTTGCAAACACTTGAGCATGTGTCTGTGGCAGTCTTGCAAGTCAGTTGTGTTCAGATTGCATGAGTGATTCTCAGGACCTGTCTCATTCTTATCTAAATGTTTACCAGGCATCACATGTAGAGAAACATCTTTATGGCTGGTAGCAGATAGATTTTTGTGTTGTTTTCAAACTACAGGAAATCATATCATAAATACGCATCATGTTCTGAAGCATGGACTAATCCTGCCGGTCTTTTTGTATCATTCTCAGTTCTGAAAATAGGAATGAGCAGCATTTAGGCTCTCACTGTGATGGAGAAAACATTGTCTTGCTTTGGGCAGCATATCTATGATCAGGAGATGCAAATGTGGCTTGTAGGAGAAAGAACTGTACCAACAGTAGTTGATTTGCTACATGTGTTCTCTCCTTTGTTTTAATTAAGCATCCTTGTCTCTTATAGGATAAGCTTTGTTGATAATCATCCTCTTTGGCATGACATACATGAAATTATTCTTCATCAACTTCATCTGAGCTTCCGTAAATCACATGTAGCTGACTGTTATGCCATGAATTTGAAGAAAAGTGGTTTGGTTTTTCCTATTTGTCCTGAAAGTAAAGGTGTAATGAATGCAATTACTGAGCAATGTATCACTCAGAACTTCTGACAAAATTGTGATTTTACCTGTTGTTCTGGATGTTGAGAACAGAATGAATGCTTTCATCTCAGCTACCTTTTTGGTGTGCTACCTCTGTGGTGTGTATACATAGCTTTTTTCCTCCAGTCTGCTTAAAACTAAATGGGGCAGTGGCTGGAGTATGATTAGAGTCTCTCAAATTGGAACAGTGGATGTGAAAAGTGATACTTACTTTTGTTATGTTCCTTGTGGCTGTGGGACTGACTGCTTCCTATGAATTGCAGCAGTTTATGGTGTTATCTTTGCTGTGACTTAAGTGCATTCCTGGGTGCAGAGGGCAGCCTTTGCTTAGCTGGTGAAATTCGGAGAACTACTGTGATTAATAATAAGAAAGGACCAGAGGAAATGTGCCATTTTAACAATTCTAATAACTAGCATTTGGTGCTTCTTTGATCCTTTAAAAGCAGCTCTGCATTTTAATTTCAAATGGTTTAACAGAGTTTATTAATAGAAGGCTTCTTCTGGTAAAAACGGTGCAGTAACAATTCCCCTTTGAAGCTTCAGCTGTGGCTGAGATCATTACAGTCCATACTGGTTCAGGTAGTTTTCTGACTTTAGGCACCACTGGGGCTTGCCCTCCTTTCCTCTATCAGCAACACAATGACCAGCATATCTGCTTTACTTCATTCCAAAAACCGAGCAGCCACATCCCAACTCTAGCAAGACTTACCTTGCATGAGGTTCTCATAAATGAGAACCAGAGACACAGGGTAGTGGATGCTCAACATGTTTTTGCTATTGTGTGGACAGAATATTGTGTGGACAGAGAGAGTCTGCAAAGAAGATTGAAATGAGTCTGGGTAATGGTTTTTCCTGTATCAAACCCTTGCTACAGAGAGAAAGGAGATTTTGTCCACTGGGAATAGGACTAGAAATACTGGTGCTAAGGGGTAGTGAGAGAAATCAAGGTCAGACACCAGAAGAGATGCTAATGGTAACAGTAATTAAGTGCAGGACTAGATTGCCTGGGGATGCTGTGGAATTTTTGTCACTTGAGGCTTTTAATGTGGCTTTTCCCAGACATCTGTTGGGAATGATTTGAGGAAAGCTGAACCTGTCTAAAACAAGGGTGCAACTTGAGTGACTCCTCAAAGGCCATCTAAACTTGTACTTTTATGATTCTCTACATATGGAGTAAAGTAAAGATTTTTATGCTGTGCATCCCTTTTGGGACAGCAGCAGATGTTTGAAGAGAGGTTCATAAACACAGGCTGCTCTCAGACATACAAGTATAAGTACAAAAAAAGACTTAGTGAGGGGTTACACCAGTCTTTTATTGACACACATAGAGCAGAATTTGGCCTGGGCAAAGCTGTGTTGCTTTGAACTCCACTCTCATGCAGTGTAGACAGTAGCAGAGTTTAGTCTTCTGCTTACCTGCATCTGAGCCTGAAGTGAAAAGCAAAGATAACATTGCTGGAGGAGGAGGGAAAGAATACACAGATGCTCAAGTTTTATATATTTAGGTACTAGTCTTTTATGAGTCTCCTTGGCTATTACACTTTACTAAGTAAACCTTCTTAAATCATTCTTTCCGCTTAGTTAAAAAGAGTTATTTCTTCTTCTGTGGGAGCTGAAGAGGTGCTTGTGATGTTTGTGTTTCATACCACTGGACTGTGAAGAAACCTTTCCCAATTCAAGTGAAAGCTCTGAATGGTTGTGTACTTGCTTCTAGATGAAAAGTGTCCCTTCAGGAGCATAAATTTTGAAATGTAGACTGACTCTCTAGTCTTTTGTAGTGTTTCATCTGCTGCTGAATAGATCAAAATTGCAATACTCCTGAAACCTCTGTAGTTGAAATAATTGTTGCAAGTGTTTTTTTCAGAGCAAGTGCTGGTTCACTACTTAGAAGAAATATATTTTAACATTCCCCAGCTATGTAAAGTGCTGTAATATGTTGGAATTGAAGGAAAGCTTAGAGAAATGCTCACTAATAATAACTGAAGGGTAACCACTTCAC